>VWZX01004113.1:587378-848197 GCA_013399015.1 Galbula dea | reverse complement strand
GTATTATCAGATAGATTTGGGGTTTTTTTGAAGTATCCTCCCAGTCTTTGATATGGTTCAGAGGGAAAACTCCAGAACAGATGGATTTTTGGGTCAGCTGAAGGATGAGAAATTCTGTAGTATGCTCCTATGTAACAAATTATTATGAAAAACACACTGAGATTTAAGCAGTATCTGAAAAAATATAAAGATCAATCATATAAAAGTTAAACCTCCAATAAATATCTTTTTAGTAATCACATGGTATTTCAAATATTTATCTAAAATCTTAATGTTAATACATGTTAATACATGAAGCATTACTTAACAGCTTACACTGGTTTTTATTTTCATTTCCTTACATTTGTTACACAAAGTGACACCTTATTTTAGGAGTATAGTCACTTTTCTTAACACTTTTGTCATTGTAGATTTTCTTACCAATTTCTGCTTTTATTAGTTTATTGTTATTGCTAAACTAGGAGGCTAACAAAGTGCCAGGAAATTAAAAATACCTCTTGATATATTTATTAGGTATTAAACATCTTTAGGGAGTGATTAAATAACACTGAACACTATATTTCAATTAAAGTCCTTAGACTAAATTCTAGGAGTGTACTTGGATTAAAGAGATAGTGGGTTAAGACTCACGTGACAGTAATTCACTCTAGTTCAGTAAACTACAATACGTGTTATATTTTTGCTGATAAAAAGAGTGAAGCAGTGTATATCTATCTTTATTTAAAATCTCTCTCTTATTTCCCATCACAATTTCAGAATATTGTGTTGCTCATATGTTAATTGCTGTTTGAGATGGTTAAATCTCTGCTGAGAGTTATATCTGCCCATCTGGATGAGATCACATTCCTTAACTTATTTTTAATAACAAGATTGCAGTGGTTTCTTTTCCCTCCTTCTCATATTTAATTAACTTTTTCTAACTTTTTTTCTGCAAAGCCAATGGTTTTATTTGATAAATTTTATGTAAGCTTATTTAATATGGGAATTCTCCCTTGCATTTGAATTGATGTGTTTGATAAAGAATATTGCATAAGAGATACTGTTTGTCTGCACGTGTCATAACTAAATTTTTTTGTGCTACTAGCAGTGCAATATTTAACGTTGCCATTTCATTTACAATTTCAATAGTACTTCAGTACTGAAATAATCTATAAATTTTGCTAACTACTTTCATTATGCTTTTCTTTTACACTTAAAGTCCAGAAGCAGTTCTGATGAATAGCATTGTTCATAACAATTAAAAAAGGTTGCAGAATCTAAGAACTAATATTCCTCTAAAATACATTTATATTATTATCACAAGTGTTCTTCTAAAAATGTAACTAATTCTCAAAAACTACACAGGTAAAAAACTAGGTAATTTAAAAAACTACATAGAAAATGTTCTCAGAATAAACTTTGTGGGTTCAAACCTATCAAATATCATCCATTTGAAGTAACTCAATTTCATATACATCCCAACTTAAATATAATTACACTAATAATACACTAATAACAGTTATGAGACACTGCTGCCCTTAAAACAGCTGAAGTGACACATAAATAAAGGAACAGCTGAAAAGTTCATAGTATCTACAAGAAACCAAACTTGTACTTGATCTTCTAGCTAATGCTGCACAATTATAATCTCTGAGTAGTGACAGATATGAGGGCATCCTGTTGAATATGACAAGGTCCAAGGATCATGTCCTGCAACCCCTGCTGCTCAGAATAACAGGGAATCACATGCAGAAAGAAAATTTATTTTTGTCTTACAGAAAGATTGGATTAACCTAATATTGTGAATAAAAGAAGATGTAGGATATAATTCTGAAGTGCCTGGTTAGAAATAATTTTTTAAAAGTTGGAAATATTGTTATGCATAATATGTGTGCTTCTACTTCCCCATCTTCACTGATTTTCTTGCTCCTGAGTAGTTATTCATGCTCATCACTGAACTCATCACTTGTTTCCAGAATGAAAGTGTTACAAAGGTCATCACATGGACAAATATATGACAAAAAGGTCACGTGCAAAGATATAAAACATGTCTGAGACAAGAGAACAGTGAATAGCCAAGCAGAGTGAATCATAAAATTGTCATTACTGTGTTTAGGTTCAGCCAAAAAGCTAAAGGGAGAGAAAGTGTTTGAAAGAAATATCTTCACAGAAATATCCATGTGTTAGTGAAATGTACTCATTACATGCTTTGGGGTATTGATTTTTTCTTTTTCCTGAGAACATACAGTACCTGGCTAAATATTGTTCTGATTTATACCCTACATCATCCCACTGACACATAAGGAAGGGCAGAAATACATATGTTGTATGGTTAACAAACATGTTAATATTCAAAGTACCAGAAGTGATTTTATAGTTCACATACGAACAACAGATCATCTCTGAGTTTTTTTACTGTAGTTTCCACTTGTCTGATACGAAGAAAGACAAAATGTAGGTATTGTAGACTCTTATGATAGGACACACCAAAATTCCAGTGTGTGTTGGTTGGTAAAAGCAATCATTTTTCACATTACTACTTTCCATCACCATTTTTATTTAAATCACAGGAATAAGACTGCAATGGTTACAAACATAAACCCCAAACATTTGCAATTAGGCTGATAACTATTTTGAGAAGGTGGATAATCCTGAGTATTCACTAGCTCCCTTCTTCAATCAACAACATGAACAAATACTTTGTCATTACCTGGTATAACCTCCTTTTATTGTGTAGGGGAGCTTTTTTTAGAGGAACAGAGAGGGGAGTGTTTATGTTTTTGTTCTTGAAGACTTTCAAGTGCCAGAGTATTTATATGGAAGACTCAACTGAGTGATTTATTAAATGATGTATTAAAGTGGTATGCACTATAAATCAGATGAGACTTACTAGAACATGTACTGTTCTGCATTGGTTGAGAAGCCTCTTTCCTCCCTATCACAGAAGATTTAGGTCTGTTGAACCTTTGGAGGCTTCTATATAATAGAAAATTTTGTTCCAGATCAGCTCTGGATCACACAGTGTCTGCTTCTAGAAGTAGTAACACTTGCTGTTTATAGTTACTACAAAGGATTGGTATGCAGAAAGGCTCTTACTTATACCTGCCCCTTTGGAGAACAAGGTCACTGCTAAATCTAGTGTACCACATTAGGAGCGCAGAGTAACAGGTCACACCTGGTAGACGAGTGGACAGTACTGGTGACCCTAAACTGACCAAGTAGATATTCCATTTCACCTATGCTGTATTCAGTAAAAAACTGAGGCATCATAAAGGTCAAGCTTTCTTCTTCAATTAAGTGTCCAAAGAGGACTCTGCTATTCTGCCTTTGACCCCCATCCATATGTTCCTGAATGCATTTCCCGTCTGCTTCTGAGTCCAGTCTGGGACTTCACCAGAGACTGCCCACAGCATCAGCACTGACAGCAATGTAGTTGCCATCAAGGGTGTTAGGTTCGTTATTGGTTTTGCATAGATTTGTATATATTCAATTTTGGTTTCATTAAAGCTATTTTACTTTTATTTTCCAATCCACTTATTTCCACATTTAAACAGGAATCAGTCTTAAAGATATAACAAATACAAGAGCATCAGATTGCCTTCTTGAGCAGAATTATCATGTGGAAGTATTGCCTAAGGTACACTTAGCTCATCTTCTGGGAAATAGGCACGCTTAACTCTCCTGTTAACAATTTGTTCTTCAGACAGGGTACTAATTTGTAGGACTTAGAAAAGCACAAGGGAGTCTTCCACCAAATAGATAATGAAAGATACATTGTACCATGCTGTGATTGTATTCCATCAGAATTACAATTTTGCATAATACATAACAGATACAGCATGATTTGAAGAACAGCATTGACAGGTCTTCAACTAAAATAAGTTCTTTCTATGTAAATATATCACAAAGCTATGATGATAGCTACCAATCCCACTGGATAAGTCCAATCTATTTTTTTCTTCTCTATATGAAAAACAATTTCATATTTACTTTAAGAGTTATAAGAGTTAGCAAGCTGCTTCTGAAGGTATATTTGATAACATTCAGAAATAACACTGTGTCCTGCTGAGAAGAGGCAAAGTTTCTAACATGGTCAGGCAGTTACTGGGGGGAAAAGAGGGTACTGATATAGGAATCTTGCAGCATTACTTGTTCTTGGTAAATAACTTTCTGACTAGCTTTAGCTTTAAGGCATGTATGATGTGATGCAACGTATTTCAGGACTCCAGAGGTGGGACAATGGGTATAATCTGATGTGCAGGCTACATGTATACACATCTGAGAAACACACTTTGCCTGATTTACAATTCACTGGTTAACACTTGTTCTTTGTAAGTTGCTTATCCAAGTGCATGATATATTCTTACACAGTATGACTTTTTTTGAGGAATAAGTTATGATAGTTCAAACCTATAATTAGATTTCAATAACAAGTCTTCTGGGATGGGTATATTTATTCTAACTTGACTTTGCCTCTCCCTTGCTGAGGTACTTCACTAAGAATACGCACGCCCACTAGCTTCCACGTTTAACAAAGTGTGCTCATTGTCCTGTATTGTAATCTGAAAGGTCAGGGCATTGAACCATTAAATATTCAATTTATTCATGCAGGTATATTACATGTATTTCAGTGTTTTCTTAAATGGCTTGACATTAGCAAAAGAACATTGAGGCAAAATAAACTGTATAGAGGAGATAGGCCTTAGGCAATACACAACAAGAAATCATAACAGATATTAAAAACAGATTTGATATACATATTGTTGAAAAAACTCTACCATCATTACAGGAGTATTAACTAGAGGGTGATTGCTCATACAATTTGCTGTACATTAACTTACAAATTCTATTAAAATTACTTATAGGAACTCTCTTACAAATAAATTCATTGATGTCAAAGTAACATCTATGTATATATTCAATTTAGGATTATATTAATTTTTCATGTTTGATGCTGTAGCACTCTGATTCCAAACTGGAATTTTGGCTGGTGGGACTTTTTTTGGGGTTTTTTGTTTGTTTGTTTGTTTTTGGTTTTTTTTGTCAGCTGTTTACTCATGTACTGTGTTTTCTTTTCAAAGGCATTGAAAAGTCAAAATCTCTTACCCCAAACTTTCACTGTCCATCAATTTCTAAGTTATTTATATCCTATGTGTATGGCTGTGAGTGTTGAGGGCAGAAATTTGTGATTTCCCCTCAAAGGATAAAAAGCCCCTGCAAAATCAAGACTATTTTTGGAAAGTATCAGGATATATTGCTTAATACAAGAATACAAAACCAAATTATTTGTTAAAAATTACTCATGTATATCTTGTGAAAAATGTGTGCATCTCTTATGTTTTTCCTCTTCAGGATTTTGCTGATATGAAGACTTCAAAGAGATAAACTAACTTTTTTTCATATTACTGGACACCTTCCAAAATAATAAATTCTGCCTTTAGAAATACATGTTGTAAATTATTGTTCACAGTATTTGCTGATATGAGAAATTAGCACAGCAGAATTTTACAAATGATTACTTCAAACAATTGGCAAGGACAGTACTGACCTATAGACACTGAATGTAAGGGAGATGATAATTTAGAGGCTGATTCTGACAACATATTTGTACTGACCAGCTTCTTACTTTGACGTTATCCTAGTGATATCAATAGGATTACTGGAAAAGTAAAGTGCTAGTTACTGTGAGAAAGCCTAGCAGAATCTGGTTTTTGTGTATCTTAAAGGCCAAATTTTTTTCTTTTTATTTTTTTCCTTTTCTTTAAACAGGTTTACTGTAGCTTCATGTTCAGAACTTGAAAGTTTATATATTTATTTCAAAGAGAAAATATGAGGTTTGTTCATTTGCTTTGAAAAGATGTTCTCCTGTCATTCTGCAGTTAGATTTATGATATTTTGTAGAAGTAACACATACAATATTTGCATATTCTTTTCTGTATTTTTTTCCATAAGTAAGTTGGGGTTGCAGGTCAAGTGTAGCATTCTCCTTTTAGAAGGATAGGAACTCTACCTCTCATTGTGAAACAAAAATATTATCATCTAAGTTTGCTCTTCCTCACTCTTGAACCACTGAAAGTAATACAAAATTTGGCATTGATTCCAGTTACAGTAAGAATAGAGACTTGACCCTGACACACTGAGCCCTCTTATGGGTTGTGTAGCCCTTTAGTGGTGCTTGACATATGCCTGGATCATTCTCCAAGTATATAACATTTGCAAAAGGTGAGTCACTTCAGTACTTTTTCTCTCAGAATAATAGTGCTGACTTTTTGCAACTATTTGAGAGGGAAGAGAGATAAGGATAGGAATAATTATGAAATTATTTTCTGGAGAATAAATTCCTTTTTCGGAGATTAAATCTTTTTCCTTTTGTATATTAGTTGCTGCTGCTGCTGCTATACACTTATCTTTGTTTCAACTCCTTTTTTTTTTCCCTTCCCCATTCTTGCATGTAGCTGAACATGATTGGTTGGCTCCATGTTCTCATGCTATTGTTCAAGATGTTTCTATGGTGAGTGATTTAATTTCACTAGATTTGTGGCTTTCTCCTGCTGTGCCTGTATAATGGCATCGATGTTGACTGTTGAAAGGGAGAGTCACAAGCCAGGTGGAGTTAATTAAGAGGAGGTTAGGTACCCCCAGTCTTCACACGCAAAAGAGTACAAAGAGAACCTGGAAGCTGATGACATAACAAACATAAATATGTTTTTGATGACAGGATATGTCATAAAAAAAAAAGATAGTAAATGAGAACTGAGGCAATGTACTGTCTGCTTAAATTGCAGCTCCCATTAAGGAAGATGTCATTTATATTCTGTGAATAACTGAACAATCGTAAGGGTTGAGAAAAACTCACTTGAATGTTAAAATGAGAGGACTTGACACAGGACCCTTCTCTGCCTTTCCCTGCAAGGGTCCATGCTAAGCTCACACATGGTTGATATATTGAATTTGGAAATTCCTCTAACTCTTGACATGCTAATACAGTTACTGAAACTGATTAAGGACAAAAGAAAGCAGATGAAGTCTTATATTATTTGTGACTCTTTCTGTTGTGGAAAGACATGAGGAGTTCAAGATTCTCCTGAAGACTGCCAAAATTTACAAGCTACAGAGACATAGACATCTTTAAACCATATTTAGAGTGAACTGTCATGAAACAACACAGAGAGAAAGGTAAATACAACAGAATCTCATACTATTTTAAGTAGGATATTTGGGGGAAGATTTTTTTTACTTTTGCTTAAATGAGCATATTTTATAAAATGAGTCTGAGTACAATAAAATAAATGGAATAGAGTCATAGGCAAGAACAAAGCAGAAACTTGCAGGTCTTCTGTGATAAATAATGGAGATAAATGGGACAAAGAAACACTGTGGGTCTGGACCTTGATGGATGGAGAGGAAACTGTGATATAGCCAATGGCCGCATCATGCTTTTCTTCTTGATGAACTAATTTCCCTGTGGAATGTGTTTTGCTGCAGGAATATGTTCAGTATGAAAATGAAATAGAAGCATAAGCAGTCTATCTAAGGTATTTTATCTAATCTCTGTGTTTATTTGAAATCCTTCAGACCAGGCACTAACAGTCTTTTACAAAACAAAGTAGTCAGAGTGCTGAAATTATCCACTCCTCTCTGGCTTACACCATCTGAGCCTATCAGGTTTTTCTCTTCTCTTACTCTGCAAGGGAATATTTTTGGGTCACTTGGAGGTGACTACATGAATACAAATGAAAAGAGATGGGTCTACACTTTCACTCATAAGGAGTTATAGTTCAGAACTTATTTTAATTTTTGATGAAAAGGAATTCCCTGTCCAAAAAAACACAGACAAAAGGAGTTGCCAGGATCGTAACCCTGGCCTCCACTTGTCATGGCTACTAAAAGACTACAGCTGCCATGCTGGGTCAGAGTAAGCAGCAGGTATGAAGGAGTCATGGCTCAGTCCTTTCAAGACTTTGAAGAGTAGGGCAAACATTTGGCCTTAGAGTGGATTTGATGCCACCCAGATAGAGAGAGAGACAGAGAGATCATCAGAATTACATGGTTTTTCTGTGCTGCTGAACTTAAGATGTGCATTGAATACGATCATTGTAGCCAAATGTTTCTCATATCTCTGAATTCTTCTTAAGGAGAAAGATAAGAGTGGGAACATAACATTATGTTTCCTGAGCATTTGATTAGATAACAGACTTCAGAGTGATGTGGCAATGGTACATAGCAAGGTATTAAATACGTAAATGTGACTGCAGTTTGTGCTTTGTAGTTCTGGGCTTTTAGCTTTCCAGGAGTTCTTATAATAAACATGGGAAAAGGAATCCTGGAAATACTGAGTCATTGGTGTCTGTTGTAATACTAGCACATTTCTGCAGTTCTCTCTGTACTATGCATTGATAATTAACTGTCAAAATTAATGGAAGAATATTTATTTCAATCATACTCATGAACTACTGGGAATAAGGCCAGATTTTACCCACTGTGAAGTAAGGGAAAGACTAAAGAGCACCATAAAAATAAAATAATTGCAGTACAAACCTGAAAGTGAAAAGGAAAATAAATAATGTCGTCTTTGACCTTCTAACAGTCATTTTTCAAAGTTGAATTGCTACATCCATTTTAAAAGATGATGTCCTGCATTCATAATAGGTCTAGTTTGACCAAAAATAGTTGAATTTAATCTTTCAATGAAAGCTTTGCCCTCCGAAGCTATTTTGAAATTTGAAATTACTTTTAAAGTTCAAAACAAAAAATGGAAACCTGTTAGTTATTCTTGTTTTACTGAATTACTGTTTTTCCTGAATTTCTTCTGAATCTCTTGGAAGAGTAGGAATGTGCATGAAGGTACAAAGTACATTAACATAAACTCCAATATTTCAGACACCCTCCCTCCCAATGCAGAAAGAACTCATTGTGAGACAGGAAGACTTTTTACATGGACATTCATCAGGACTGCAACTCGGAAGCTTAGTTTTGTAGGAGCTATAATAGCTTTTGGAAGTTCTCTGTGTGACTTTTCAGGATCCCAAATAACTTCAAGAAGTGTTAGTGCATCAAACTGCCATCCACTCAAGTGTTGTCATCCAGAAACAAGGTCATTGTTGATATATGGTTCACACAACTTCTACTTTGTAGTTCAGAGATGGGTTCAACATTAGGAGAACTTCTTCATCTTCCACATTCAATAAATTAGTTTTTTAAAAGACACTTTGTCTTCTTAATCACACTGTCAACGTAGCCAGATTGTAAAGCTACAGGTTGTTCAGCCACAGGATGAAAATTTATTCCACTGAAGTCAATGACAAACAACTACAGGGATAGTATTTTACTCATGATGTTTCACCATAATATATTATGACTCTAAATGAAGTGGTGATTGCTTAAAATTGGATTATGATTAAAGATGAGTAGCAATGAGAACAGACAATAAAAATGTTATTTATATTTAGAATAAGATAAAAAATTAGATGAAAATTAAAAAAGAAAAACAAGTGAGTAAATATGGAAAATTATTTCATTTTTCAGAGGCTACAATGACATTTTTTTTAAAGGATCACATTTTTGATCTTTGCTTTCTTTCATTTATCCCTTTTTCCTCTGCAGAATATAATAAATATTAGTTTAAAAAGTCTTTGGTACTTTTTTCAGCTATAACTTTTAAAAATTCTTCTAAATTTTAGAAAAGGAAAAAATGCAGGAAAAAAAGATGGGGAAGGGGAGTTAATTTTGGACATTCATGGGAAAAATTAGCAAAATTTGTAAAATTGTTTTTAGTAAATCACTAGCTACAAGAAAATCTGCATTATACTGTAGTCATTGATTTTTGTATAAGCCTTTTGGGGAAGGGCATCTTAAAATGTGTGTGTATATAAGACTTACAGGAATGAGGCCTGCACTCTAGTTAGCTGCTAAAGTTGATGTAAAGTTATTAATAACAATTTTAATAAAAAGATGGAAAAATAATATGAACATCTTTAAACACTTTGTATTTCCTGAACATTTTTTTGTCATGGAAATTATCTTTTCTTGAACAGTTTTCCATCAGGAATGTTTAGGCATGAATTTGAAAGCCAGTACAAAGAATAAAAGCAGTATGGGGAGAAAAATAATTAGAACATAAAATGCTGAAAAGTATATCATGTTAGAAAAGATTTTAAGTAAAGAAAGAGAAAGGCTTGAAAAACTGACAGTCTTAGCAGTAAAACTATATTTCCATTTCTGGGTTCTGCTTAAATAACAGTTATTTCAGGCAAAAGTAGATGCAAACGGTGACTTTCAAAAATCTGTGAAAAGATACTGGTAAAACTGATTTGGTACCTTTTAGACTATGATGACTGTGGGGTTCTTTGTATCTCCAGGAAGATTTATCCTCTGGAGAAAGTTCAAGTAATAAGGAAATATTCATTGAAAAGCCGGAAAGATGGTATATCTTGATGGATCCAACCAAAATGTATTGCAGAATGACACAATCAATAGTAAATGAAATATTAATCCTCTGTAATGAGTTTAAAATGGAACTGACAAATAAATCAGAATAAAAACTTATTTCCTGCTTAAAATCGAATGTGAGGTGAACATTTTAATTATATTTCTAAAGTCTTGTTTTTAAAGCTCAATCAGGTATTCAGGGTTTGAAGGTGAAACCAGGTTGATATTCCTGGTACAGCAAGTCCTTACTTGTACAAAAAATGGAAAAGTGAAATTCACTATTGAGCTTTTGTAGTTTATACCAGAAAATACAAAATCAGTAGTAAAAGGCAAGTACCAGATTTTGAAAACTTCTTTTAATAGTATTTTTTGTTGTACATTAAAAAGCTGAGTCATGTATCTGTGAGAGTTAGACAATACACAGTCATGCCATCTAGACAATCAGTGGTCTATTATTCTATTGATAAATTGAGTAATGATTCATATAGGTAGAACCAATCCTGAAAGTCTTGCCAGTGTTAGTGTAGATAATTTCTTATGAATTATTTTTTGTTGTTACCTGTATTTTAAAAATAACAGTCATGTGACTTAATTAGAAATAGAAAAGAGGGAAGTTAATTGACCAGCTATGTAATATAAGGAACTAAGTGCATAATAAAAGAATGATTGAATAAAATTAAGTATTTTAGTTACATTATGAAATCTGAAAACCAGGAAAGACTTTTGCAGAGAGGTAAATTAAAAAAAAAGTAAAAGAAGACAGTAGGATCAAATACCTTTGAAAATAATAGTAGTAAATATAGGTAAATGGAAGAAGTAAATAGCTGCACAGTGAGTAGCCACCTATATCCCAAATATGCACAACAGAACTAGCTTCCCATCTGTATTTGATATGAATACAGTATACATTGGTGAGCATGGTTAAGGCATGAACAAATGTAGCTTAAAGGTTGCCAATGTTTAAATTAACTCTTTGGGAAAAGGAATATATTTCCTTAGAGCATGCACAATGCCTGGGTAAATGGCACCCCAATCCCTAATGAGGGTTTATCTACACTGCTAGAACACAAAATGTAAGAGAAAGACTCAAAAGCCCCCAACCCACAGCATAAAGCTTCTTTACTCTATTGTCTGCATTCACAGCTGCAAACTTTGCAGTGAGTAGAAGCAGCTCTCCAGATCTGGTAATTTGCAGCAGTGCCAAGTGAGGAGTGTTGTAACAGAAATCTATTCTTTGTGTCAAGCATGTCCTTGCCCACATCGTTTTCCTTCTTGTTCAAACAACGCAGAAGGTGACAGTCTGTGCTCATATAATAAATATGAGTCTAAGAATTGTAACTATTTCAACTTCATGGTTTCATTCCCCTGTTGATTTAAAATTCTTAATCTTAATTCTTAAAGAAGTCCTCTGAGAATGTATAAATAAATCTGCTAATTATTATGTGTTAAAATTAATTTAGATGATTGAAAAAGAAATTTAACACTTAGTGTTAGACACTGACATTTCTGTCCCAAGTGGTCTTATCAACACAGTAGTGCTGCAATTTCCTATTTACTTAAAACTGACTGAATTGTTACGTGAGTTACCACTTCAGATTTTTTAAGGACACAAGGAAGTTTCTCATTTTGTGGAGACTGGAAAGAAAAATAACAAAACAACACTTGTGAAAATGTCAATGAGTTGCCATATTTCACAATGAGTGCTGAATGGTCTAAATAATATGAAGCTTTACAGTGTTGCCAGCAAATATATTTTTCATGCACTTCATTTTTCTTTATCTTTTAACAACATCAGGTTTATGCCATTTTCATTTAGAATAAGAGAGAATGGATTGCTCTTTTCCCTGATTTTCTGAGTAGGAGGCAGTAGACATAACATCTCAATAGAAATTTTTAATCTCTTAATATTAGGTGTCTAATTTAAAAGGCTAGTTTATTCTATTTTGTTTAAACTGGACATCTTTGTCTTCTCTATACAAACACTTTTTTTTTCAGAAATGTCCTGTATTGTCAAGTTGACTACATCTAGTTTACCCACTCTTAGTTATATCAAACCATTTATCAGAGTTTTCTTTATGACAGTTTAGCCAATTTTTGTTTATCCCTGCATTTTGCTATAGGTTCTCCCAAACAGTGGTTCAAGGCACATGATATCTTGCTCTAAACTGTCCTCAACAGAGAGTCTCTTTACTTCTGTTATTTATATATGGAGGCTAAAAGACTACATTTCTGAAGACTACATTCCTAACTCACAGTTAGGCAGTGTAAACCTCTACCTTTGTTTATTAGAAGGAAGGAAGGAAGGAAGGACATTACAAGCATATGATTGTATTTGGGTGCCTAATTGTTCCAACTCCCTTAATCTGTACCCAAGATGCGTGGAAGTCATAGAATCATAGAATTCTCAGAGTTGGAAGGGACCTTAAAGATCATCTAGTTGCAACCACCCTGCCTGGGCAGGGACACCTCCCACTAGATCAGGTTGCCCAGAGCCCCATCCAGCCTGGCCTCAAAAATTTCTGGGGAAGGGGCTCGACAACCACTCTGGGCAACCTGTTCCAGTGTCTCACTACCGTAACAGTGAAGAAATTCTCCCTAATGTTGAATCTAAATCTACCTTTCTCTAGTTTGCATCCATTCCCCCTAGTCCTATCTCTATGTGACATCCTAAAAATTCCCCCACCAGCTGTCTTGTAGGCCCCCTTCAGATACTGGAAGGCCACAATAAGGTCTTCTCGGAGCCTTCTTTTCTCCATACTGAATAACCCCAACTCTCTCAGTCTGTCCTCATAGGAGAGGTGCTCCAGTCCTCTGATCATTCTCCTGGCCCTTCTCTGGACTCGCTCCAGCACCCCCATAACCCTCTTGCAATAGGGGCTCCAGAACTGGACACAATATTCCAGGTGGGGTCTCATGAGAGCGGAGTAGATGGGGAGAACCACCTCCCTCAACCTGCTGGCCACGCTCGTTTTGATGCAACCCAGGAAACCGTTGGCCCTCTGGGCTGCAAGTGCACAAAGGCAGCACCTGTTGAGCTTGTCACCCACCAGCACCCCCAAGATCCTTTCATCAGGGCTGCTCTCAAGCCTGTCCCTGACCAGCCTACATCAGTGCTAAATCAAATCCTTTTGACTTGCTGCCCTACTAGGCAGGATCAGAAGGTACTGAGTTATCCCAGCCTCCTGCATTTTCTAATTAAACAACAGAGTAATGGCTGGTCCTGATTTTGGGAAGTTGATTTTGTGTGATTACCCAGCATTGTAAAGCAGTCCAGGGATTGGAAGGGTCTGTACCACCACAGGTAAATGCCACAGTAATTTTATTTATAAAGAAGCAAAGGATGGAAGAAGGTGGGGAAGGAGGGAGAAGGAGAGCATAATAAAATATAAACTATAATAAGATAACATTGTCTCTGGGATTCTGGATTAGTTTGACTTTGTAAAATTGTAATAGACTATAAATGAAGAAATATATGCAGTAAGAAAAATGAGTTTGGAAGATTAATGTAGTAATTTTGAACATAATATATTACTGAGGTAAACATAAATAGTTTACTCTGAGACTAGATCTTAAAATTTGACACCTTATGCCCATGACATCCATTTTCAGTTGGCTTGGTGATTTATGATGCTACGATAATAATACATAATGATAGTGTTTGGAGTAGGGAGTTTTGTAGAGTCTTAGAATGAAGTCTTACATATTATGACATAAAATAATTGTATGAATATGTTCAGATGATATATTGAAAATATCTGTATCAGGGACAGCATACCTAGACATTTCAGAGATGTTATTTTAAAGAGGTACCATTGTCACAATGAAAATTGTAAAAGTTAGGCACTGTTATTTTTAAAATTGTTTGAGGGTTGCACCACTCATTAAGTTAAATTAAACAGTTTCTATTTTACTGAAAAGAGAGCAAGGTCTTTATGACCTTCAGGCATTCATAAGTAACCTAAGCAGTGTGCACTAAAACCTTTTACTGATATTTTCAGTGTGGCTCTTCTGTTCTCTTCTCTGCCTTTAAGTGGTTGTTTTCTTTCTCCATGTTTTATTGGGTGATGTCCTTACTGGTGTATTTCTGGCTAGGCAGAGGCTGAGAGTATCTAACAGGCTCTGACATTTTACTCCTTATGGGAACTATATGTAACTAAATTGCTCTATGGAATTCTCAAATGATAGGAGCACTTTTCAGGCACTGTCAGCATCTTTTGGCAGTCTAACACAGCCTGCTAACATATTATTCAAACTTTGATGCTTACATTTCTGAGTGGTAAAAATTAAATGAAAAGTAATTTTCTGCACAATACTGCAAGATAAGTGTTAGGGGATTTTGTTTGTTTGTTTGTTTTGCTTTGTTCTTTTGTTAATTTAACCCTCCTTTTATTTGTATTAGCCAGTCAGCAATGGAGATGCATGACCCCTGTTAATAAGAGAATCAATATGAAGCATCTGGACAGTAAGAGAGAGGGGGCACATGCTCTGTCTATTTAGCCTATCAAATAACATATTGTACTGGCATTTAGTACTGAAAAATCTGTTGAGAATATATAGTCTGTTTTTATAAGCTATGATATGTGGGGTTTTTCTTAATCAGAATACAGGTTGGAAAATACAAGTAGCATCTGTAAATGAGGAAAAATAAGAAAACTGGCAATAATGATTCATTTGTAAATCAAAATGCTCAAGAAAAATGAA
Source organism: Galbula dea (assembly GCA_013399015.1). Classification (NCBI taxonomy): domain Eukaryota; kingdom Metazoa; phylum Chordata; class Aves; order Piciformes; family Galbulidae; genus Galbula; species Galbula dea. The sequence continues at coordinate 833,089 of VWZX01004113.1, read as the reverse complement.
GAGGCTACAGTTAAAAAGATAAAAAATGATATATGGAAGAGTTCAATTTACATTAATGGGTACAGGAGTTGGAACCTTTGTTCAGAGGCAGAACCACAATTTTTTTATACAAATAATGATGATACATGTCAGAAAACTGAAATCTACAGTCTCAATACAAGAAATTAAAAGAACTGGAGTATAAACCTGAGTGTCTGAGCATAGTGTAGTACATATCTAAATAGGAATTCACAGATTAAAATTATACTTAAAACAAAGAATGAATATAACATAACAAATAATATTTATTTTTAACTTCAATATATTAAAAAAAAATAACCTTTCCAACATTAGTATTTGACAAACTCTTAGAAATTATTCAAAGAATCAGAAACTTCCTTGCGCTGAAATGCTGCTTGATCAATATCCTATCCTGGAGGAAACTACTGACCAACACCTATTGCTTGTGCCTAAACATTAAAAAGCTTCATTTCATTAAATTAATTAAAAGCTTCAGGACAAAAGTAAAAAGCTCTCATTTCTAAACTAAAGGTGCTAACACTGCTCACCAATCCCCAGGAAAGTTTTACCAGCCTCATGAACGTATTTGTTCTCCTTTTTATTGGAAAGACATTTCCTTGATGATCACTGAGCAGAGACTTTCCAAAGGAGGAACATTTTAGTCTACTCTGTGATGTAGTCTGGAGACAAATGCAATGCAAAGACAACTCTTCTTCTTTGGGAAACAAACTAAATCAAACCAAACCAAAAACAAACCCCCAAAGATCCACTTGGTTTAGAAAGTGATTTTCTGACAACTTTCAATATATGTCTAATTTGAATATAAACCTTCAGGATATGAAAAGAATGCAATTTTATATGGAATTGCTCTTGGATGTGCAAGAGAAGTGGAAGTATATAATGAACAGTGTGCCAAAATTATTGATTTTCAAACTTAGTCCAGAGGATTATTGCATTACAGTAATGAGAAGAAACAGACAGAGCACCCATAAATGGGTGGAAGTACCAGAGACCATGGATAATACTCAATACACAATTAGCAATGAAGTGTATGTTTAATATGCAGTAAAAGTAGAATTATAAAAGTAAAATTATGTTTAAGTGCAACCTGAAATAGGTTGCCCAGAGATATTGTGGATGTTCCATCTCTGGCATCGTTCAAGGCCAGGTTGGATAAGGCCCTGGGCACCTGGTCTTAATAGTTGGCATCCTTGCCCATGGCAGGGGGATTTGAACAAGATGATCTTTAAAGTACCTTCCAACCCAATCCATTCTATGCTCCTATAATTATATGATAGCTGCAAGGCTTTGAATCTCAATGTATTTGAAGCATAATTTATAGAATGGAAGCTTGGAGTTTGAAATACATATAGTATTTGTGGATGTAAAGTGTTTTAATATTTTTTCATATAAAATTGTAACTGTAAATTACATTAATAACAATTATGAAAGTCTTCTCAGTTTTTAGTTACTAAATAAATGTTACAATAAATATATTAATGTCAGCATATAGTCTTATGGTTGATCTTTTTAAAAACCTCTTCAAGAAGAATTTCTATTGTTTATAGTTATTTCAAATAGCCTTACACTCAATACTATTACACTCACTTCAGTGAATCTGAAATGAATAAGCTCTCAATCAATTCAGTGGTTGCTCTGATTTTTTTTTTTTGCCAAAAATACTGGAATGAAGATGCTATGGAGTATATGATCAGAGAGAGAGCATGGAAGGAGATGCTAACTGCAGGTAAAATTACAAAACTATACAACTGCGTAACACTGTCACCATTAAACTCTACTCACAAAAAAGTAGGTTAGGGTATACAAAGAGTGTAAAGGGTATAGTAACTTTCAGATAGTTTACTGCTGTTGTCAGCCACCAAAACTGAAGAAATAGTACTCCTCCTTTCCTTAGCCTGTTGAGATCAGAAAATAATTGCTGTTATGACTGTGAATCACAAGCAAGTTACTGGCCTAGGAATGTAGTTTATTTAATCCACTTTTTCATATCCTTGTCCCCAGCTGCATGGATATATTAGTAATCACTTACATCATGGATACTGAAAATAACTTTTTCCTGTTATGATTTAGATCACAATCTACAATTTGTTATTTCTGATTTTTTCTTTATTCTGAAAGAATGAGTTAAAATTTAAGAGGTCTTGAAAATTATGGTTAAAACTTGTACTTTAAAAAGCCAATGACAAAATTCTTTCATTTTTCTTATAAGATATGAAAAAAATGCAAAACCAATATTTGTGATACAATTCATAATTAATTTCCTATGTAGTTACTAAACATACATAAGTATATATTTGGGCACATGTATAGAAGTGTTATTTAGATGCAGTATAAAGTTTGTACTACATAACATGATTCTGTGATTCTGTGAACATAGGTAAATAGTGTTTTGTTTATTTTAACATTAAGAATTCAAAAGCCATACTGATCTCCACAGAATATTCCTAGATTCTAACACTCTTTTTTTGTCTCCTTGAATAGGTCTCGTTAGCTCCACAAAAATGATAGAATGGTTTAGTAGCAGTAACCTGAAATAGTAGTGGCACAGAAGTACAGTGGAGATGTTCTTTATATCACCTTTATTTCATGTACTCAGGAAACAGAAGCCTGTTCTTATTACTGAGGTTTAGCAAAAGCAAAGTCTTATTCCCATTTTACCTCACTCTGGCTCCTCAAGTTTAAACTCTTTAGGTTTAGTAAGGGATTGAGTATTATATTTTCAACTGAAGTTACACCAAATGCTTACTGGACTTAGTGAGATACAAATACTGCCTAAAATAAAGTACTAGACATTGCATGTCATGTCAGGATGACATAACCTAGTTGTCTGTGAAGCAGCCAGTACAGAAGGTACCTGGAGCAGAAAAAAGCTTTAAAAACAGCCTTCTCAAAACACAGAATAAACAAGGCAAAGATATTCTGATATATGTATATATTACATGTAACCAGTTATTTATATATAAGTAGAGATCTAATTTCTTGAACATTATTTTGTACTTTTATGTGAAAAAGACAAGAGTCTTATGGGTCTCTGAAACACCTTCTTAAGTCTTTTCATGTTTTCTCCTGTACTGTTGAATGATAGATTAATAATTTCTCCATAGTTATTAGTCTCAATATTTTCTGCACCATCTATAGAGCTTTCTGGTATTTTTAGCTATACATACATGTGTTAAATGTTAAAGATTTTTTTTGGTTTAGATTTAAATAGCATTAACAATAAATATTCTAATCTGAAATGCTGATTTTTTTGTTTGCCCTGTAAAATAGCTGAAGTGAATTTCTCAAAAGTGATTCTAATGATTCTTACTGTCTGGAGACAAATATAAATAGCTCAGTTAAAACATTATCTGACAACCATGCTGACACCTTACACATACCTCTCTCACGGAACTGGTTTCGAGACTTTTATGCTCTTGGAAATCTTATCATGTAGGAACAGCTAGCCTTTTAGATGATGAAACTCCTGTTAGCAAGGATTTAACAAGACTGTGGGATGCAGATTCTATTCTATAACAAAAACACTTGGTTAATCTGCTTTAACGACTGCTGAGTACTCCATCACCACAAAACCTTGCCATTTTGATGTTAGTCTCTAGATGTACGTTAAGGTGAAATAATCGTGGAAGGGTGCTAAATGAAGGCTTATCAGGTTACCATACATCAGAACTGTGATAAAGCTTCCTCAGGAAAGCATCAAATGGAACAAAGGTCTATTCAGAAATGTCTGATGGAAGACACACCATTACAGTGGGACCTGTCTAATTGACAGCATGGCTTAAGGGTGGAATTTCTGCTACGCAGAACCTCATGACTGCCTCGACTCCTGCAGTCTGTGCTGAGTTCAGGCTATTTCAGGGTCAGTTTTCAGAGTTAACCAAACTTAAGGATCTGTATAAGCAGGCAGGAAATTTTGCAACAGCAATCTTCCATGTCTTTTTTAGCTGTCAGCTCCCAAATGATGAAGCATAATGCATCTCTGAACCTCAGTAATGTTTTGACTTGAAAGTCATTTACACTAGACTGACTTACCATCACTTCCTAATTTTGAGGCAGAATCTCAGCTGTCTCACAAGTCCTCAGGATCACCTCATCTTCAAAGTAATTCATGGAAGGAAAAGATCCAGCCCATCGGACTCAGGAAGGAGTCATCAATTTGAATAAGTTTTGATTTTGGTGCTTACTGTCTATCTGTTCCACTTCTGATTATTTATGTTTTTATAGAGCTCTGTTGCCATTGACCAGGAAAGGCAACTGCAGTAGGTTTTATTGTTCATTCTTGCTTAAAAGACTTAAGTAAAAGAAAGGTCATAAATATGGAGAATGGCTTATTTTTGCTCTAGCTAGTCCCACTGAAAATTCCCATGTAAGAGTAGGCAGGGAATTACAGTGGGCTAGGAAGAAATGCAATAGTGGTTGCAATGGTTACATACCATGGATATCAGGACTGTATCACTTACAGAGAGGAAATATTCCCATAAGGCATCCCATAATAATCTTGGTGTATAAAATCAACTACTTAAGAATTGCACAGAGCAGGAAAAAAATGGCTGGAAAGGAAGAAATGCAGGATTGAAAACCTAAGGTGTTCTGCTACCAAAAAACCCACAAAACCCACAAACAAAAAACTCCCAACAAACAAACAATGCTGGACCACCAGTTAATCCTCTGACTTAGTTCTGGATATCCTGACTTCACATGTGACTTTGTGACCTCTCTTGAAAGACAAAGATGAGATGTTTTAGGCTTTTAAATAAGGGAAGAGTCTGAATAGAATCAGAATAGAATATCCTTTTCCTTTCAGGCATGTATTTACTATTCGCAATAAAGAATTCTCTAAAGAGTGTTCCGTAGAGCCTATAACATGCTAGTGGCCTTCTTGAAAACATTTATGAACAGTAAAACCTGTTCCATTTAATCAGGTAGTTAACATTAAATCAAGCCATTATTTTCCCCAGAGAGTGCAAACTTGCAGTTGAGGAAGATTAACTGAAAGAAAGCACAAGTCACAAAACACACTAGGACTTTTCACATGAGGGAGAAAAAATGGAGACTCTGGAAAAAGAATTCCACCTAAGCAGTGGTGCTAGGTTAAGAGGAAAGTAAGACTTAAAAAGAGGAAAATAAGTCTTTCTTAAAAATTAAATTAAAAAATATATAACAAGTGAACTGAGCAGTTTAAAAGGTGCAGATAATGAGAATGACAAGTCTGCATTGTAATTTGCTGTGTACTGGAATGGAGTCCTTCTACATGTATCCAGCTACTCAGTAAATTACAGATTGCCAAACAACTGTAGAAGGAAAGCTGAGGTGAGGATTTCTGAACTGAGCTAGAAAGCCTCTTAAAAACTTCAGCTGTGAAAAATACTGGTAAGATGAGAAGTACACATGTACTATTGCACAAGTATAGCTATACAAATAATTTGGCCCAGTATTTGTGCTTAGAATTGCATCATCTGAGATATGATAAAAACCAGATAAAGCTATGAAAGGAACCTGGTTAGGAACATTTTTACCACAGAAGGAAAAAGAGATTTCAAACACCAAGCATTCTATGGGTTTTCTTGAGTGTTTTATGTACTGTAAATTATTTAAAGTCATGCCAGCTTCCACAGACTACTGCTTTTTGCTTTACAAATACTTTTTTACAGACCATAGGAATTTCTTACATGTACCTTGATTCAGAATAGCACTTAGAAATGTGTTGTTTTTTATTCATGTTCTGTGTTTGTTCAAACAGGCTTTAATGTTGTTATTAGTACTACAATTGCATAAAGAATAACAAGTATACAGTTCATTAGTTACCAGAGTTATCTTTCTTTTTTATCTAGTTTGATAAAATGATAAAATAGGATAGTGTTTTATTTTCCATTTAAAAAGTGGTTTTTTCTACATGAAAAGTGGAGTAAATTTTTTTAATCCTTTCTTAGGTATGTGTTGGGAATGATTTTACTCAAGTTTCTGAGAGAGTTTGTTTGAGTTTTCAACTTGAGACAGGTGTTAATGTTTGCCTTTCATATGTATATTACAATATAGTACCAACTTTAAAAAAAGGTCAAAATTTATACCCAGATTTTGCTCCAGACAGTCTTCATAGCTCTCTTACCTGTATAGTGAAAGTGAGACAGACTGGAAAGGTAAAGTTCTAAATTTTTGCACAGTCTTATATGTGTTAATAGGTAACTGCTTTTTTTTGTTTAGCTCATTTTTAATTTATTTACATTATTTTAATTCCTTTATTGAAACACTAAATCAGCTAATTTTCTGCTAGTAGATAAGGAATAGAATATAACATAAATCTGAAAAGAAAATGGTTTGTATTAAGCAGCAAGGTTTGAAGAAATTCTATGCTAACACTGGAATTTACAGCCAGATATTTCTAAAATACTTTTATGTTAAGACTCAAGTATTTTCAAAAGCACTAAATTATTAGTGACAAAGAGAGAATAGGAAATCAATTTGATACTGTCTTGCTAAATTTTCACTCTGAATGTGAGCACTGGTAGCATATTACTGATTCACAATATCCATATGTTAAAGGGAAACAAAACTATTCTGTTTTCTTTGATGTTATCACTGGTAAAATAGGAATATCTCCATCAGCAGAGCCCTAATGATAAATAAAGAAGAGAAAGGAAAATTGACACAAGTTTCTGAAGTCAATTTGCTTAACACTGGATATTTCGGAAAAAGCTTTGATGAAACTACAACTGCAGGGAGCTTTAGCAGTTCTGTGACAAACTTACATTCCTTTTGAAAGTTATTATGTTAGGATAACACTCTTATTAATAATACTAAAGCTTTGCCTTCTAATCCTTTTGCCATGCTATCCAAGAATTCTGTGCAACTTTAAGGGAGTTCAACAAAATTATTGACTCATTTTGCCTTCAGAGGATTATCTGTTCCCCACTGATGTCAGCTTTTGACAAGTCTATGTTCTGGAGCCAGAATTTGGTACTTATTAGTTTAATATCTCAACAGCAATGAAGGAAGTGACAAATATCTGGGCATCATTTCACCAACTGCCAAAATGCACCCACCTCTTGGAGAGGAATTATTCTGATGCAAACAATTTTAATGCTGCCAACTTGCACAATACTTATTTTCTCAGTAGCCCAGCTGTTCTCTAAACACCATATAAGCAGACATACTGTATTTGGAGAGGAATGAAATTTTTACTATTTAAAGTTGGTGTTGGGGTAAGGGGAAGCTTGAACCACTAAAGGCTTTTAGTTACAAAAACCCCACACTTACTTATATATTTAGAAAACCCCACCTTTTTATAATTTAGGCTTATAACCTAGAGAGGAGGAAGCACTTGTGCAGGGAACTTGAAAGAGCTATGTCTTTTGCATCTTTATTATTGAGAATACTATACTTTAAAAAGAATAAGAAAACAGGTTATGCACTCAAACTCCAGAGAAGCCATCAAAATCCAGAGCCCTAGCTGCATAAAGACATTCAGGTTTTTTAATTTACTAATTTTTAGGGAGTAATGCTTTTTTCTTTCATAAATAAGCAATGAAAATCTCCATTCCACAGAAATAACTCCATGATAGATATTTTCTATACTATACTGAACTTTACTTAATTAGCATATGAAGGAAGAGTCCCCAAGGTTTTGTTCATTCTGAAACTCTTAACAGGTAAGATTTCCCCTTCAGAATGACATTACAAAATTTGCATGAACTGTGTTGCTCTTTTGTGTAACAATTATGAGGTGATATATTACACATATGAAGTTAAAAACCCTATATTTTGTTAATTTACTCAAAAGTGGGTCCTTCACAGCTAAATTTCCTTGCTAACAATTTGAGACAGTATGGTTCAAATGAGTTATCACAATAAATATGGTTTAATGAAAGTTTCCAGTGGTCACTTCTGAATTCAACTTGGATTTAACTGAGAAGGCTTTCTCACAACTCTGTGTGCTTCCAAGGAGAGAGGTTAATCCTTAGGAATGTTAGAGAATCACTGGGTAAACTGATAATAGTACATTTTTATGATTCTGTCAAGTATAGCCACAATTAAAAAGTCCCTTTGTGGACTGAATACAAAGGCTTTGCAAGCCACAAGCAGTCTATGGGCTGTGATACAGAGAATCTTAAGCTGGTGGATATTGATGTAGCCCTATTAAAGTCAATGGCATTAACACCTCTTTCAAACCAGCTAACAATCTGGCCTGTGATCTGCCCCCTATCCTCTCCATTATACGCTGTGTTAACAGATTGTCAGACATCCCCTTGAGAGAAAAAGTATATCCTGATAGACAAACTACTTTCACATCTACACATGATTTTCAAACAAAAAGTCTGATCTGAAGTCCAGTAAAATAAAGAGCAACACACTTTCTAACTTCTTCTCTGTTATCCTTTTTTTAAAGGAATAAGCTAAGAACAGAACAGCATGGAAGGCGAAACCAGCCTCAGTAGAGCTATTATTTCCCCTCCTGCACAGGTGGTAAGCTCAGCTTTTCCCCTCCCAGTGTTACAGTCAGTGCAGCTGTGTCAGAACATGTATAATTAGTTATTATACATGCCTTAGTATATAATTAAGTATAGGGGTAGTGTAGAGGGGGGATACACCAATGATTTTACAGGCAATGAGAACTGGGAGACGTATTCTAACTCTGATTCACAGTTTGTATGTTCTTCCACCCTCTGGGGCAATGCAACTGTCCTCTGTAACTGAACCCTCAGTGTGTACCTTTAAAAAAAAACCAAATAAAGCACCAAAAAACCCTCCAGCAGAACAATGATGTCAATGAATAAAAAGATTATGATCTAGAGTTCAACTTCAGCCAAATAGTAAGGATGGGAGACTAAGGTATTAAAGGTAGCAAAACCAAAGGCCATAACAGCTGAATCAGAGTGGAGTGCAGAACAAGCCAGTGCTGGTGCAATTAGATGTGCAGCAGTGAAATCTGCATTGGCCCAGAGACCTAGCTACTGGCTGCAGCACCAGATCATATGTACATGGTAATTTTCTTCTAAGTGACTGACAACTGAACTTACCCTTACTAGAATTTTAAAGCTTATAAGAAAGAACAACCATCCTGGAAGAGATGCTGATGTCCTTTTCATGTGTGATGATGTTGATATGATTGCAAAAATAATAAATAAATAAACTGCAATTCACACGCTTTAGTTTTGATAGTATTTATTTGAGAACATAGATGTAACTTCTGTATCTTCTCTCCCATATGGACCTCATGGTCATTATCGTCCCAGAGAAACAGTGAATGGGATGATATTTCTTCTGTCTGTTGTTGGGAGACTAATGGATGTCTTTAGCTTTTTGCATTTTTACTTCTACTGTGTTGGAAAAAACATGTAAGTAAAAAATCAGGTAAAGATTTCCTTTGCTATGCAAAAAGGAAGAAAGAAATAGAAAAATGGTGGGAGCCCATCTTATAAAAACATGTGAAGTAATCTAAGTGTTTAAGTCAAATGACTGCCAGTTTTGTTGGATAGCACTTGGCCAGGTTTTTAATGCCAGCTGTCAGCCATTCAGCTTTAAATAAATTTTTGCCTTTCCATCAGTGAAAGCATAAAGTATTTTTTGAGAAAATATGCAATTAAAGTTTGTTGCAACTTGTGTGTAGCAGTCTTCTGTGGATCAGCAAGCTTGTGCTGAAAAATCTTGTAGATTATAGTTTTTGCAATAAGTCACTTGCCTATAAAGGTATTTTCTTAAGATTTCATGGAAAGTGGAGTGGCTGGGGGTTGTTTGTTTTATATTGGAAACGGTGTGATTGTGGATGAGTCCATCCTCTCAAGTCACTTGTGATTTCAATAAGCTAATTTATGGTTTATACATTTTCCTAAATGAGTATATTTTAGAAAGACATGGAATATCAACAGCACAAATCCTACTTCTTACATTATTTTGGTAATGGTGTGATTTAGAGCCACCTACACACATGCTCACTGTTTTACCTACAAACTCATTAAAATATGGTGTGATTTCTGATATCTTCAAGGGGAAAACACACTGCTATGCAGGGTCAGGTGACTAATTTCTATCAGAAAGCTGTTACAAAGTAATTTGCCAACAAATAGGTGTTGTGGTGTGTTTGTTTTCCCTCCTTAAACCACACTCTAACTGAAGTTACTTTTATATTTTCTATATTTTTTTCTTTCAGATTATTTTTTAATAGTAGTAGAAACAGCTAGCAGTTTAAGCTATCTAAACATCAAGGTAAAACATAGCTGGCTACAGTAAGCCTGTTTGCTTTCTGTGTATTAGCAGTTCAGGTGTCTTCTGCTCCCACTCTCTGAACAGTGGCTAAGCAGCGTAGGGTAGACACTGCTGCCCAGGAGCTTGAGGCAAAGTTTGCACCAACACAGTTCTTGAGTCATTACCCAAAGGCCTTAACCCTTGTATTGCTCAAACAATAATGAAACCAGCCTCTGCTACATCTTTCTATACTCTGTGTTATCATCCATCATTTGAGCCCATTATGATGAGCTCATGGTGGGATATTCTGTAATGTTCTTAGTTTGTTGGCTTACTGGTTTTGTTTGCACTGCACAAGGAGCCTTGGAGAACTGCATCTGAACTGTAGAGTTGACTTAAAACTGTAAGGACTTATCACCTATTCTCAATATTAAAACATTTTTCTATAAGAATTTGGGATTTTTTAACCAAAACAAGCAGAAATTGAAAACAGTTTTATCAATTCCTTTTCAATACTGAGAACTGCTAGACACTTTTTTCTCTGTTTTTGTTTTTCTCTACATCAACACCTGCAAAGTCAGTACTGTTCACATCATTAATTAGTTTTTCCTGAGGATCTATGAATCTACCTCTGAACAGAGGACTGGCCATTTATCATGAAAAGATAATGACAAAAATGGATACATTTTTAGGTTGGTCTCTTAGATCCCTTGATATTTCATACTTTAGAAGCAAACTCAAAATCTGAAGTCTGCGACTAGAATCTGTTTCAATTTACTTTTCTGCATCTGTTAGTTTACAAAAGCTGCAATACTGAAGCCTCTTTCATTAAACAGAGACTGTGGCATCTAATCATCCAGTCAGCATGAGTTGTTCTCAAGTTCTGTAAAGAATTACCACTATCGCAGTGACTTTTAAGAGGTTCTTAAGAAAACCAACAATTTTGGGAGAGAACCAGCTAATTTGAATTGCTGCAATTCTATTAAGCCATTTGGGGTTATGACAATTCATATTAGCAAAAGCTTATGTGTTTATGTTGTGCCTAAGGGCTGAATATGTGATAGCACTCCACTACAGTCTTGTGTTAAACATTATTGCATTTGTTTGGAAGCAATGTCAATTTTTTTTCTTCAGCCATATAACTAGTAACAGCAGTAGTTCATCTTGTCTCTATTTTCTGCTGATTCAGCAGCTCTTTTGTTTCATAGCTTGATCTAAGCAGCTGATGCCACTCATCTGTTCATGCATTCATAAACAACCTCAGAAGGTAACAATGAGTAGTAATAAAAATATTTCTTCTTCCTCCGACCATAAATCTTGAAGTTCTGGAAGGTGTTTGAAGCTTACAGCAGCAACAAGAAATATAAACAAACACAGTTATCCTATGCCTAATGGAACAGAAATGCATTATTCTCTGGGTTTGTAGAAAAACAAACAAACAAACAAAACAAAAAACCCCACCCAAACCCAACAAAAAACCCCACCCACAAGACTGGAGGGAAACTTCAGGGCTAAACCCAAGGGGAAGGGTGACTGGAGTTGTGATTATGAAAGGTAAATCTTGTTTTATTATATCTTAAATTTTAAGTTCTACAGGCATGGTCTCACAGACAGTGCAAACTGTATGTGCATCTCATATTTGTCCCAACAACTTAATTATCTTTCATTTATGTCTTACATATAATTAATTTAGTAATACCATGTCAAAGAAAAGATGCAAGAAGTTAAAGTATACTTTTTATTAAATTGTTTATTATTTTCTTAGATCACCTGATGCACTTGCATAGTCTTTGTGTTCTTTGTGTTCTGAACAAGAGTTAGGATTTTTCTATCTTCAAAGTATGTGGGTAGGTAATAAACCAGAAAAAGCAATTTAGGCATGCAAACCGCTGTTTGAAATGTCACTCTGATGGGTATTGTCATGGTTTAAACCCAGCTGGCAGCCAAATGTCAGGTAGCTGACCACTCACCCTCCCATGTCCCAGGGGTTAGGGGAGAGAATAAGAGGGGTGAAGGTAAGGAAAACCTTAGGTTGAGATAAAAATGATTTAATAATTGAAATTTTCAAAATGTTAATTATAATAATAATAGTAGTAATAATAGAACATACAAATAAGCGATGCACAATGCAATTGTTCACCCACCAGGCAGTACCCAGCCTGTTCCTGACTAGTGATCCCAGAGGAGGGAAAATCCTGAAGCACACGCAATCCTGGAAGAGCCCCAGCTTCCCAGCCCACCCTCATCTATATAGTGAGCATGACATTGTATGATATAGTATATTCACAGGTGAATATTGGTCCACTGCTCCGGCTGCTCTTCATGGGAAGCTGAAAGGTCTTTGACTTAGCAACAACTAAAAACATCAGTATATTATCAACATTCTCCTTGTATCAAATCCCATACTGAATCCAAACCACAGCACTATTCTAGCTACTAAGAAGAAAACTTGCCTCTCGCTCAGCCAAAACCAGGAGAGACCTTTGTCACTGGCATGGTACATGTTATCATAATATATATTCTTTGTGAAATGTCATCTTTAAAAAAATCACCTTTCACTGCTATCAGTCTGAGAGTTGTTTAACTATTTGTGATGCTGGGATCTGTAAATATGAGCTAAAGAGCTGCATAATTCTTAAAATTAAAGTTTCTTGGACATTCAGTGGCAATAAACCAAACCAATTTGACATTTTTCCACGGAGAGTTGAGATAAACCTTCTGGGATTAGAGAATCAAACAAACAAACAAATAAAATTACAAAATACATATCAGGCTTCCTGGTATGTCCATGCCAGTCCTATTAACTTCACTAACACTACAGGGATGTAACTGAGAACAAAATTTGGCCTGCTGTGTGTAGAGGTTACACCAGAAGGCAATTAACTACGATCTATACTGGTATACATTGTCCCTCAATGTGTTTTTCATTGGCATTTTAGTCAATGGGAGGTTTATGACTGATTTCTGCATAGCATTTTTCAGTGATCCTAGGGAGTAAATTATTGGTAATTGCCACTGATTATTCTTATTTACAGAGGCTACACTTACAGCTTCAGGGGAAGAAGATTGTCAGGATCTTTGTTTTTTAAAGAGTTGCAGTTATTGACTGTGTCAATTAACTCCATGCTTGCTATCTTTTTCCAAAGACCAGACAAAACTTCTTAACAGAAGTATGACAAAAATTGCCTCTGTATTCTTTTGTCACTAACCATGCACTGACATAGTAATCTAAATTTACTGATTACTATTTAACAAATAATTACCATGCAGGAAACTGCTTGAGGTGCCAAGAGTACTGGACAATCAATACCTGAGTTGCTTCAAATTGTCTTTTTTATGTCTTTATCTGGATCTTATTATTCTTAGCTGTTTAGTAAACACCTAATTTCACTGTAATAAGTTATGGTTTGATATTATGAAATTTTCTGGTTTAACTCTTGCTGAATGTGTTCAGCTCCAGTAGCTGATGCTACTGGAGCAACGTTAACATCATTATATTCAAAAGATGCTTTAATAAGGCACTATGGATAATTGGAATTTTCCAGGTTTTTTTGGACAGTTGATTACTGTATGCTTCATGGATTTTGAGTTTTGTGTGTTTCTTTCTGTCTCTAGAATTCATGTTTTCTGAGAAGGTGATGCATGCAAGTGAAACAAGAATAGCTGTTATATTACAAAAGCCTTTCATTTCTATTCTTCTATTTATCAAAGATCTCAATAAAACACATAACTATAAAATAAGGCTTCTTTACAGTTTGAAGTACTCCTTCAGAAGATCCATGCATGATATTTAAACCAACAGTGTCTTGCTAGTTTCATTGCACTCATAGAATTTTGATTCTTTTACAGGCTTCTCAATGAATTAAATACACTAAAAAATGTGAATTAGTGACTAATTAATACTGCATCTCAAGTGACTTAGCAATAATCTAACCTTTTTCAGGTCTTCTTGAGCACATGAGATCAGATTTCTGATTTTAAAATAATATTTCAACAGAAACTGGATATTGTTGAAGCAGAACCTATATCTCCTTGGAAGGCAGACATTCACTCTTTTGGGGACAGTTGTAGTGTTAACTAGTAATAGTGGCTTGGACTCTCCATAATAAAGACAATTTAATTCTGAAAGGATAACTGTGTTGTATTAGTTGTATAACCATCTATCATATGGGATATGTTAAACCGTGCAAAAAGCAGAGCTCTCCATGTTTAAGGGTGTGATTTCTTCTCTGAGCTGTGCAAGGAAACTCTCTTAAAAGCAAACAATAAAGCCAAACCCTGTGCGCTTATAAACTCTGTTTTGAAAGGAGAGTATTTGGTTGTGTAGGTTTGTAGTAATTTTAGCATCCACTTATGTATCCATCCCTCTGAGTATAAATTACTTGATTTTTTTAATTTTAAAATTATGTGTCTGGCACTTAGAACTTACTTTTGATTCCTCATTAGTGCTGTCTAATGAATAGCAGTGGGCCAAAAAATGAATAAACAGAATTTTAATGTCTATTTTTACTCATGGCAGTATATAGTAAATTTGACTAATCATGTTTAGAGTACTGAATAGGTAGGTAGGTTCACATTGTGCACACATTAAAACTCCACAGGATATCTTCATAATAGCTAGAAGTAGCTCTAAATATTTTTGTTTCCCAAAAAACTTGCAGTGACATATGTTAGTGATTTACTCCAAACTAGCCAAGGAAAGTGAGGTGGGAAAAGAGCAAGTCAAAAGCTATAGTTTCATTGTATAGTAACATACAAATTCAACAACACCTGAAATGAACAGATAACTCATCTGGGTGAAAATGTTCTGACCTTTCTTTACAGAGCAGTTGTGTCTTACAAGATATTGAAAAGTACTGATTACTTTCACAGTTTTCCTTATGGAACAAACTGGTGAAATTAAAGATAATTGTAGCTAAAAAGATTATAGGACAGAGCATCCAGTGTGTTTATTACTCAGTGACTGTTTTTATAACTCCTGACCTGAGAAAAGCTTGTAAAACGCTTTTAGTTACTAGAGTTCACATCATCAGTGGTGTAGTAGACAAAAGAATCATTTGTGTCTCACAGGCAAGGAAGTTACTCATTTCACAACAGTTATATATTCAATACTTTCTCCTGAGAAGAATGAAAATAAAGTACTGAAACCTGTTTTCATTTTCTAATGTTTTAGATTGGTTTTAGTAAAGATGTATCGACAAAGTGACAAATCTATGCAGGTACCAAAGACAGTTGAAGATCCACTAGTACCATATACAGTTAAATCTATTTGGTGCACATGGTTTCATTTTCTTAGACACCCTTTTTTTCTATTCAGGATGCAGTATTTTACACTGGTTGTCTGTGTCCTTATACTAACCTTTTC
Organism: Galbula dea; assembly: GCA_013399015.1. Classification (NCBI taxonomy): domain Eukaryota; kingdom Metazoa; phylum Chordata; class Aves; order Piciformes; family Galbulidae; genus Galbula; species Galbula dea. The sequence goes on along the minus strand of VWZX01004113.1, from coordinate 817,524 downwards.
TTATGGTAGCATCAAAAAAATATTTCAACTAATTTTATTTCTGAAATAGGTAAAACATATTCTCTGCACATTTGCAGATGGTAAGTGGGGGAAGAGCCTCTGATACTCTGGAAATCAGGTCTATTATGCAGCAAGACCACCAGAGGTTGGAGAAATGTACTGAAAGACTACCTGGAAGTTCAACTAAGGGAAAAGTGTGCATTTGAGGTGAAGTAACCCCATGCAGAATCTTAAAGAGGCTGACTGGCTGGAAGGTAGCATAGGAGGAGAAAAGGTAGGTGGGATGGGTAGGAAATAACTTCTACTCTCATGATGCTTCTTGGGGACTTTCTCCCTCAACTGTCCCTGGGTGAACTGGACTATGTGGGCAATATACTCTGGTTTTTTGTTTCTTTTTCCTCACAGAACCAGTGTGTACTGGTGCAGATTGAGTAGAGGTGATCACAGTGCCTGTTGGTGTAACTATGGTATTCAGTGGTGAAGTTGAAATAGCTACAGTGCTGCTGATTGGAGTGGGAATGGTGGCTGAGTTTGCTGCCAGAGTTGAAGCAGCGGCAATGTTCATTATGGGGGCTTGTAGGGTCTCAGTAGCTGTAGTGCTTATTGCAAGGGCTCACAGAGTGTCACTATTTGCAGTGCATGTACTATATGTCATAAAACCTTGAAGGGTCTGAACAGCTGCAGAGCATGTGATAAAACCTTGGGGGGTCGGAAAAGAGGCACTCATTCCACAAGTTGAAGTAGCTGTCTGACACCACATAATAAAAAGAATAAAGAATAAATTCAATGCTAATGCTAGAATCATAATATTTTGATTGTAAACACATATCCTAAATCCTTAGAATTTAATGGAGTCCCAAAATCTAGTGGAGTCAGATGAGCGTAATGGGGAGAAATATAACTTCCTGAAGTTAAAACGAAAGTAGATTTAGTAACAAAATCCACTATGTGATTTTGGGAGTTCAGAGATGCATTTGCTGCCCAGTTTAATGCAGCATAGACCACTGCTAAACACTACAACAAAATGATAGCTTTTACCCAGTGCCTGGAACAGACAGCTTTTATATAAGCAGTAAGAACAACTAAACAATAACACGACACATGTGGCCAGTAAGGCAACACTACAGTACTTAACTCCACAACAAACTCTAAAAAGGCACAATATAATTTTATTATTTCTCTCAGTAACAACATGATGTGAGCTGTCTGTTTTAATTTTCGACCCTTAAAAACTCTCAGAAAAAAAAACCAACCCTGAGATTTTGAACAGTTTGGGGCTGAATATTAGAGCTCTGGTTGAGTCCAACATTGAGTGACAATAAATCTGTCAAGGGTTAGGGTTGGGCTGACCACTAAAAGAGTGACAGACACTCTCTATAAGTCTCCTCCCCTCTCAAAGGCAAAAAGAAAGAGAATAAGAGAGAGAGATATGTGGACTAGAAAAGAAAACCTAAGATACTTTCATGAAAATAGTAACAATAAATGAAATATATACATATGTATACAAACCAAATATTGAACCCAGCCCTCCTGATAGCAATTACATCACCATCACCAGTGATGTTATGGCAGAAGTCCCAGACCGGACTCGGCAGCAGATGGGAACAAGATTCAGGAGCTGGATTCTGGAATTGTATTCAGGAACTCACAGATCATAATCCTAGGCAGAATGGATAAAGTTCACTTTGGACACCGACCATTAAAGAAGAGACCTGGACCCTTGTGATCCCTCAGCTTTATACCAAATATGACATATATGGAATAGAATACCTAGTTGGTCAGTTTAGGGTCATCTGTGCTGTCTGCTTCTCCCCACAAGTACAACCTTTTACTCTGCACCCCCTAACATGTTACACAAGATTTACTAGTGACCTTGAACTGCATATTAATCCTTGGTAGTAATTCTAACATGAAGAATTATCAATACTGGGGGCAGACACTGTCTGAAAAAACATGCTGTTACCTACAGAATGTGCAGTTACTTAGAGGAGCCTTAGCTGGGAAGTAAATCACCGAAGAGTATTAGTTCAACTAGTTTGTTCTAACTCTAACCAGGAAAACACTCCCAGATGAATGCCCCCTCAGAAACCTCAGGAACTTCTCTACAGTAAATGCTGATAACTATAGATTCTCTTCCAAGACAAACAAGAGATATTATTCTTAATGACTGTAACAAACACACATTATCAGTGCTCAGTATGCTAGAATAAAACAAAAACACAGTTTACATATAACTTATATCATGTGTAAGCAATTTTGTTTCTACATGGTGGTAATAAATTGGACCAAGGTCCAAAGTCTACAGTAAGTAATGGAAACATTACCATCAGAGCATTTAGCAATGTAGGGCTGCTTGGAAATACCCAAATTAGCAAATTCTGTACAAGCTGACTCAAGTACTAGAGCAAATTTAACAGTCTCTCAACATCACCTGGGAGGAGCACTGCAGCTGCATTGCTTCTAGTATACAAGATAAATCCATAAGAGCCAGTTTGGGCATCATTACAAAATGAAGGTTGTGGAGACATAACTTCTGTCTCTGTGAAAGAACACTGTGTCAGTACAGATTATTTAGACTAGTGGAAATCTGGTTAGTTTTAGTAAATGCATGAGTGTAGTGCTTAGGCAGGAAACAGCTTCGTCTACATAGTACAATCAGAGCATATTTATTTTGTTAATGTTATGTTACCATAAAATAATAAGGGAAATTAAATCACAATTTAATTGTTCATCATGTTGTAGAACACATTGTATCTCAAGCTGTCATGGAAACTAGTTATCATTTCTTTGATCCTTAAATCACACACAAAAATTGTTGAGGAAAGATAGAGGGATCACAATATTTGCATGAGAAAGATTAATGAGCTGTCTAAGCTGATTGCTTGTCTAGTAACTCATATTTCATGACATTGTATGAATGTCTAAATCAGAAATATTTTTTAAGTTTAAATAAAAAAAAATGATTTTCTGTTTTTTGATGCAGATTTAAGATCATGCATACTAAGTCATGAGTTTTACTTTCTATTTATAGCAATTTTGCTTAGTGGTAAAATATGTGAAGTTTTCTAAGTATTTCAAAAGTACATCTGTGATTTGATTCCATAGCATTTTTCCCTAGACACTTGTCATATGATTACATTTTACAGTATAATATGAATGTATTTATGGAGAATTCATTTGGTTCTATTCATAGTACACCCTATACAACATAAAAGATTACACACTCTCTCTACCTACTGAAAAAAATATTTATCAGTTATACAATGTTTCAGTGTCTTTATTGATCACTCAGGTCAATTGCTGCAAGTCTGTCAATATTCATGCAATAATGTCAGTGTATTATTTAATCAAACAAAAATCTTTCCATAAATTCCAGTAGGAATTTAAAAAATATTTTTCTTGTTCTTGACTGCAGAGATGAAGAAGAAAGAAAAAAATCCACCAGAATTCCAAAGGATTATTTTATTTTTTCTACTATAATATGTTAGAAACTAAGAAAGCCATTCATAAAAAATACTCTGTTTATGTGATCATTTTTATTATCATAATTATGAAGGTTTATTTTCTAATCCTTGTTCATCCCCCACTCATTTCTCCTCACCTTTCTCTGTGTAAACAAATGATGGAACACTTAAATTATTTTTTTATCAAATTCATAAGCAATTCCAGCAAAAGTTACAGCTTATATTGGTTGTTATGAGTAGGGCTCATGAATTCATCAGAAAAGTAAAACATATTTTGAGCTATGTAAGTATAATGATATAAACATATTATTTTTTAATGTCTTTTCTCTCTCTCTTCTCTTACAATTCAGTTTAGTCTTCTTTGCCTAGGGCATTAAAATAGCATAAGAAAACACAGCGCTGACACAGACACAGTACAGGAATGGTAGTCTCTTTCCAGTTTTGCTTCTTTCCCTGTACTGTCTCACATATCCAGCTCATTGCTCAAATCTTATCTCTACACAGTCTCTCTCACCACAACTATACACACATATGCAGTCACTCATGACAGCTAGTTTTTTTATGGTTTTCAGCTCCTGAATGTCTTCTCCTTGTATGTGGATGCCACTTCTTTTATGATATATGAGCTTAAACACTTTTCCTTCAATAGACTTTGACTTTTTCTTTTCTGGAGAGGTAAAAGACTGTGTTGTCAGGAAACAGCTTGCTGGAAGTATGGACCTTAAATTGAAGAATCATAGAATCATATAATAGTTTAGATTGGAAGGAACCTTTAAAGGTCATCTAGTCCAACACCCTTGCACTGTACAGGGACATCATCAGCTAGATAAGGCTGCCCAGAGCCTCATCCAACCTGACCTTACATGTTTCCAGGGATGGGACACCTACCAGCTCTCAGGAAATTGCTGTTTATACTGTGATTGTATATACCTTTACTTTAAAAGGTATTCCATCCATCTTATTCCTATCTAAATCAAACTTAAGAAAACATAAATGTGAATGAAACCTTTGCTGCTTCTGTAGTTCAATTTATGAAAAGTCTATAGTGTCCAGAAGCTGGAACAGGTATTTCAAATATCAGAAGTGTTTCTCCTGCTCCCTCCCTGTCTTCTAGGGAAAAATTGTTTAACAGTTTGTGCCTTAAAATCCTAAGAAAAAATAAAATTATTGCCATCTTATTCAACTGAGTAATATTATCTGCTCTTCAGAATGAAGATAGACATTCCAAAGTGAGAATAATAAAGGAATGGTTAAAGATTCTTCTGTGAAGATTACAGGAAACCATAAGTGATTAAAAGACTTCATGTATTCCTGTCACGTACTGGTAATATCTTTGCTGTTGTAAATAAATGAAATGGAACTGCTGGCTTTCCTATAAATTAAGAAGGAGTCTTGATATTTAAATAATAAAACTTCAGTGCCTATTAACCTAATTTGCTATTGTGAAAGGGTAATTAATAGGAGGAATGAAGAAATAACTTTCCATACAGTGATTTGTAACAGTGCACACTTTGCTTGAAACATAGCAAACTGTATTTTTGCTGCTTTTTCTGAAGACACACTTGCAGCTTCTCCTGCTTTACCTTCATACAGGACAGCTTGTGCTGTTATATCCCTGAGATATTTGGAAAAGTCAGTCTGGCTGTATTTCTAACTATCAACTAGCTCTTTTCTTTCTCACCAAACCCTTCCACCAAACTTTTTTTCCACAAGGCAAAAGAGGGACAGATACACAGTCTTGTTTCTTTATTGCCTCAGAACGTGTGTTGGTTAAAAGATTGTTAGCTACTTGTATGAAATTAATATATAGGCAGTTGTTTTCCAATGTTGTCAGTGTGTGTGTGTGCTTGCATGTGTGAAGGGGTTTCTTAGCCTTGTTTTTGATTTGGGTGTTTTGATTGGTTTGGGTTTTGGGTAGGTTGTTGTGTTTTGGTTTGATTTGGTTTATTTACTTACTTTTTCCTGCTTTTTTTTTTTTTTTGGTGTGTGTTTGGAGTTTTTTGTTTGGTTGGTTTTGGGGTTTTTTTGTTAAGTTTATTGGAAACTTCATGTGTTTCCTGTAATTTTACTTCAGTTATAAGAGGAGGAATACTGAGGGAATGAAGTAAAAATGCAAAACGTATACTATTACTCAAGAAAATGAAGTCAAAATTTAGCTAATAAAACCAAAATTAAAAATATATAGCAGTGATGTAATTGAGCTGATCAAACCACTCCCATAATTTTGGAAGTCAAAAGTCAATTAATAACGTAAGTGAACACAGCTTATTTTATTATGGGTGCTTCTACCTAGTCAAGTCAGGTTTCTTCTCTAGTGCTCCACTTCAATGGGGAAACAGTTCTGCAGATGTTTTAGTCCCCGTTTGTGTGGAAATTGTTAAGCCTTACTTCTGAGAGACTGAAGTGGTTAAAAATCAGAATTTGCTTTAATCCTGCTGTGCTGGAACACAGTTTGCCTGAGTAAGCCTCTGCACTACGGTATAGGTATGTTCTAGCTTAAGCCATACTTTCATACTTTCAATTCAGCAAAGTGTGATGGGACTTTTTACCTTTTTAAGGTAAAACTTAAACTCTTAATATCTACAGAAAATGTAAAGAAATGAAGGACTGACAATGGGTTTTCCATGGCACAGAAATATTGTCTTAACAAAGAGATATGTCAGATGTAGCACAATCATCTTTTACTAATTCAGTGATGACAAGTCACATCTTTGGGGAATGAATCATGTTTGAAATGTGGTTGCATTTAAAAAATTGCAGTGACAAACTCTAGACTAACAAATGGGCAAATGCAGCAGCCTGCGCGCTTCTCTAATCTATCCTTCACATACCACACACATTACTAGTTAGCATAGAAACCAACCCACTTGTTTGTGCTGACTAGTAGCTCTAATCCTTAAACCATTAGCATCTTAACATGTACAGTCAGTGACTATCATGAGCTACTGCAGCAAATGCAGCAGTGAAATACTACTGTCATTGTAGACATTTTTAGAACAAGAGGGCTGAAATAAACAAGGCAGAGATACCACATATCATATAAATTCCAAGTACATCTTTCTTGGCACAAAATCTACTAAAACACTACAGATACCCAGCTAAAATCTGTTGTTGTAGTCCTAAATATATTCCTTTGTTAAAATTATACTTCTAACCCTATTGGGTATTGACAGCCTATTATTTTTCATATGTGCCATCTTTATCCGGGAAACTGAAAGAACAACTAATTATATCCTTTGCAAATGAGTGTAGCACAATAGCTTTTGTTCACCAAAATCCTTAAGTCTATTCGTCATGAATGCAGAATTCACTAGGATCTTTTTGTTGTTGTTTTTAATGTACAGCCACTTTGCATTTGAAGCTAATTGTATGCTTTCCTTCAGAAGCTGTAAATTCAGCCAGTCTGCCTCGCTACATTGCATTGGTACTTGGGCCTTAATTGATCATTTTGCAGGAGGCTTTTGTGTGTGATTTTTGGGTGATTGACACTGTGACTAATATTTTTAAAGGTTGCCTATGCAGTTTTAGTAAAGGCTATGGCAGTAAACAATTAAAATGAAGGTCAGTAAAATAAACTATTTACAAATGCATAATGTTTGGGGGAGGAATACCTAAACATTTACAATGATTTTACAAAAATAAGGGCATATAAATGCTTTTGTAACTCATTTGTCTGTGCAACGGAGAAATCAAAAGTAAATTACTTGAACAGAAAAGTAGACATCTGAGCTCAAGGGGGAACATAGGTAAGAGAGGTATGAAAAAATTAATGGAAAAACACATCTAAAACAGTCCCAAAACACATACAGTCAAATTTCTTCAACAGGAATAATAATTATAAATCTGCAGTCAATCTCTTAATTGGTGCAGGTATTTTAACTTGGTAGATGTCAGTAAAGTTATTTTGAAAAATTTTAGTTTCAACATCTTTATTAGTTATCTGGATGATGAAGCATTGAGCTCTCTCAGGAACTTTGTTGATGCTACAAAGCTGGGAAGAATGCCAGATACAACAGAGGGTCATGCTGCTGCTCAGAGGCACCTCAACAGTCCGGAGAAAACAGCTGTCAGGAACCTCATGAAGTTCAACAAGGGGAAGTCTGGATGTGCTTCTCTGTGACCTGGTCTAGGGAACCCTGCTGTAGCAGGGGGGTTGGACTAGATGATCTTTCAAGGTCCTTTCCAACTCCTAACATTCTGTGATTCTGTGATTCTGTGAAGTGCAAAGTGCCATACATGTACTCATGTACCCCATGTACCAGGACATCTGAGGGTTTATTGGCTGTTTCCTGATGGACAAGGAGCTGGGGAGTCTCCATCCTTCGACACATTTAAAAAACCACCTAGACACAGGCCTGGGCAGCTGGCTGTAAGTGGCCCTCCTTGAGGAGGACAGGCTGGCCTCCAGAAGTCCCCTCCTTCTTCAATCATTCTGTGGCTCCATGATTCTTAGATAATGATATTATGTAGTCTATCTTCTCTTCTTTCTATGCTATCTAAGATCCTCATACTTCTTGATTCTCTCTAAAGCATTCAGAAATGAGTATAGTTTTCTATCATCTTTCCATAGTCAATGTGAATCTAGAATTTGTTTTGACTTCAATGAGCAACTCCAGGAGACTCCTCTTCTCAGCAAGAATTTGTCACTGTTGAAAGTATATCTGTGAATTAGTTGGGCCACTTCCAAAAAAGATTGTCTTATGGAACATAATTTGTGAACAAATACACATTTAGGAAGTAGGGGTTTTCCACCCTTACTTAAGCCAGAAATAGGGATCTCTTATTTTTAGTGCATAGTTACTGTTTCTTTTGTCTTTTTGAATGATATTTTTTTCTGTTTAAAAAGTGATTTTCCTTGGCTTTCATATCATTAATCTGCAGTAAGCTTTGCACTGAGAAAATTACAAATCTGTGACTTTATTATAGGTCTTGGAAGACACCGTACACTGACATTTTGAGAGGTTGGTTGCATACAAATGAGCAAAATATTACTAGCATTCTTGGTGGATTATGTGCTTCCTGCATTATTTATTTTCTTCTAGTAGTACTGATGTTCAATACATACTGAGCTGCTTGATTTTAAAACCTGCAAAAGAAGGGTACATGAACTCATTTGTCCTGTGCTGTTACTTCAAGCTCTGTAAATCAAGCTCTTTATCATCCCTAAAGGCATCAGGTCAAAACACGTCAAAATCTATGCGGAAACTGAGGTCAATGGTGTTCTGAAATTGAGCTTTGAAGCAAAAGATAGAGAAAACTCTCTTTTTCTGAAAAGAAGCTATCCTTTAAATATTGCAAATGAAATATGCTTTTGAAAATTTTGATTTGAAAAAATGAAAATGAAAATTTTTCAATGAAAAACTGAGTAAAACTACTCAGGAAAAATCTACTGCAGAAATTTGTTCCTCTCTTTCTAAAAAGTCTGAAAGATCAACCTGTCTTAATTATCCACACCAAGATACCAGAATAAATAGATACTGCATCTCAACCTGTTGGCAATATCCAATGTTCCTAGGTTGTGTTAGCTTTACTGTGCTACTCCTGTAGGTGAGAAAAAGTACTGATGGTGTCACATCAAGTGGAAGATCTGTTTATCTGCTCAGCTGGCAGGTTTAATGAAAGAAAAGACAAGTTATAGGACAAAACAAAACTTCTGAGAAAGTTTTTCACCATTTATTTCCTTTACCACGTATATGTCTTATAAAACATAACATCTTCTTTGCACATCTCTTATAGGTCTTAATTCATCTCACCTATTTCAGATGAACCACATCCAAATATGTTTTGCCTTTCCATGGAGTGAAACAAAAGAATAGAATAACTAACTCACATCCAGAGGTTTAGACTGTTGTTTTACTGCTTCATTAGTATATATATTTCTATATTTCACAGTGTTCTTCCAATATCTGTACAGACGCACATATTTTAATCCACAAATGAAGTCAGTCAATAAGTAAACAAGTAAATAAATTCTTGTCAAGGTTCAGTTACCATAAATAGCAGAAAATATATACAAAGGATAGACATAGGCATTGTAAATTTTTTTTGATATTACAAGATGAAGCCTTTTACTAGGAGGATTTTAAATTTTTAAAGCTCATATAGGCTATAAGTGTTTAAATTAAAAAAACTAAACCAGTTCCTATAAAGAAAAAAGATAAGGCATCCAATTTAATTCACATTATTCCTCAAAAAATAGACAAAGTATATGTGGTTTTGTTGCTATGCTTTTGAATAAAAATGCTTTTAAGCAAAATAGCACCTTTGCATCTTTGGTACTAGGTATTGCTACTGATAATACACACTAATGATCTCTGAAAGACAGAGTAGTAATTAAACCAGGTCTTTTTATCAGCTGGAAAGATGGCAATTGCTTAGAAAGAAACTGAAAGTGGTGAGAGGATAGCACTGACAGTTGAACTAAGAAAAAATATAGGAAAACTTTTGCAGCTGTAGGAAACTAAAGTATAGTTTATTCTAATCACATTTACCAGAAAGAGTAGCTCAGCTGGGGTTTGCCTACAACAAACTTCCATGAGTCGGTTCAAAAATAGGTGGTAGTGTGAAATTCATCACATTGACACACTGGAAGTAATTCAGTTTAAGGGGCTGTGCAGAAGAAGCAGATAAAATTTAAGATACAGAGAAATTATGCTAGGTTTAAACATTTATTATACCCTGCCATCTCACTAAATTTTCACTGAAGGCAGATACAGAAGGAGTTTCTGACTTGCCACGTGGGTGAAAGAGGAGATTATCTTTTAAACAAAGGAGCCAGAAGGTAAGGAAGATAGCAAAGATATGGTTAAGGAAGCAAAACCACACTTGCCAAGTCTTTCAGATGTATGTTGTGACATATGAGTTTCTGGTAGGACTTTTATGATCCTATAACTAATCTGGAAGGCATTAACAACTTGACACTATCCTTCTGCCAAAAGTCCCATTTAGCATTTGCTCTTGTATGACTTCTTTTCCCCAACTTGAATATGACATAAAATCTAAATGGTATTGAAGAATTGAAGAATAAAGTACTTGACAAACATTTAAGTAAAACTGCAGATAAAAGAATAAGTGTAATTATTTCTTTAATTCTGCTTGCAGTTAACACTCATGAATGATAAAATCCAATCAGAATGTTTTAATTATTTAATTTGAAACTCCTCTATATTTTAAAATTAGTTTTAGCATCAATTCAACAGACATTTATTTTCATCTTTTTTTTTTCCACTGTGAAAGTAGAGGTTTTCAATTTATGTCTTTGGAAAAATAATAAATTATGATAGAAAATAAATTTTAGGAAAAAACATCAGTTTCATTTTTTCACTTTGTTATTAGCAAAATGATAATAACAATTTTTTTTATTTTATCAAAAATGGCCAATTTATATTCCACTACTTAAACAGTGTCTGTGCCAAATGTTGTTTAGTTGAAACATGGACAACTGGCTTGTCTTTTTAATGAGCTTCTCTAAATGTGTTTGATATTTTCAACCAAGGCAGTATCCTGGTTATTACACTTCCCATCTCCAGTTTTGCACAGGATGTAGAACAGCCCTCTGTGGATCCTCTGAAGTGTACACTGGAAGTGTATCACAAAAGAGGGAGTCAAACTTCAGTTTCTGTATTCCTCTCTATTACTCCATGACACAGAAGTAGAAGAAAAAATCTAGAACACCCACTGTTATGAATCCTTTACTGTGGCATTTAACTAGAGTTTCAAACACACAAGAAATCATTGTAAAAGGAGGACATTAGATTAGTGGTTGGACTTCATGATCTTAAATGTCTTTACCAACCTAAAATATTCTATGATTCTGTATCACAGACTCAGAGCCTAGCTTTTTGGATAATACCTACCAAAGCACAAAGCAGAGTTGTAAAAGTAAACTTACACATACGAATAATTCAGAGAGGAGGGGGGAAGCAGGTTTGAATTATAATCTAAACAGAAGAGAGATTTCTGCAGCAGCACCAATACATTTCTTAGTAACTTCACTGTCATTTTTATTGTTATCACAAAGTCGACAGTGATTGAGGAGTACAAAACATACACAGATAAAATGGAGAAATCTTTTGAATTCATATCTATTTTAAACTGGATGTGAATTCACTGAGCTTGGCCCTCTGTAATGGGAAAAATCAAATGGGAAGTGGGATGTCTACCCTGGCATGAGGGTGTGTGCTTCCACACTCCAGCAGAGTGAAAGGGATAAAACACTGCACAGAGTCACAACAGCCAGGGCCCTGCATCAGCCCCTCTTACATGCAGGCAAGCACTGAATCCCACAAAGGAGAGCTCTATGCCAGCTATTGGTCACTTTTGATTTCCTCAGCCCCTTCTGAACATGGCTGTAGAATGACTGTGATTCCAATTCAGAGTGGGCCCTCTGCCCACATGAAGAGTGAAGTTGGATTTTCCCTCAAATCCACATATGCTCTTGAACCTCATCCTGATTTTTGAATAGCAGATCAGTTCGTGTAGAAGGCATGTTCATGCATATTGGTGTTTCCTATGTAGCTTTATTAATTTTGTCACTGTTAATCTGAGACAGATGTTTTATATAGGTGAGATAAAATGATACTTTTCTTTCTAAAACTACTTGAGAGAAAATAGATGTAAGAATATATAAAAATTTAAGAGAAGTGCTGGAACAGAATTAGTATATTCCAATATTTCAGTTGACAATGAACTTAATGTTCTGCAGAAGTAGGGTATTGACTGTTGAAAGTAAATATCTGTTATGACAGTACATTACTATACACTGTAATGAATTCACCAGATATTTGCTTAGAAGATTGCCTATATATGTTCAACTTCTTAAAGACTAAGAATAAGGTATTAATATATAAAGAAGTCTGAATATGTAAATAAGTAAATGAGAAATGAATATTTTTTCACATCTATTTTAATGTTGCTTTTAACTTTGTGTGTGTGTAATAAAGTTTTAATTACCCTTATTCCTCAAAATTCTTCCTCTGCAAAAAATAAAGCACTTTACCTTTGTGTTAGTCATATAATTTAAAATTTTAACCAAATCAACTTTTAAACTTTATTATATATCACAGTAAAAAAAAACCCAACAATATTTTTGTATGAAAGAATGAATATATTTTTCAAACAATTCTACTTGATGTCAAAATAACAGATATAATGAAAGTAGGAAATGAAAGAGAAGGTTGTGATTTAAATCAATATAATTATGCATATTATCAACTACCATGTACATATATCTCACAATTTCATTTGAGGTTGTTTCATTTTTTTTATTGCATGCATAAAACGCAAGAAGTTAGTTTAAAATATTAATTACAAGAAGCTCATTGTAAATCAGTTGGGAGAAACCTCTGTATGAATATAATGACCTATGGGTCTGTCCCTTCTCACACTTAACAAAGAGGAATCTGAATTGTCCTGCAACCTGTGGAATTTAAACAAGAAGTCATCATTAGTTTGTTGACAAGAGTTTAGAGTATATCATGAAGACAAATATCATTGAAAAGAAAAACCTGGAGGCATCACTGAGATAAATGGCATTGAAGGTTGATGTGACTGGTAAAGGAACAGAGAACAAGACAGTGTAACTTAAGAAACTCACCTAGGCTGGGTGTATTTTTTTTCCACTGCTTTTTGTTGTTGTTTCTTCCATTCCACAGAGAGGATTTTTCTACTCAGCAGTGTAAATTAAAGTGATTCCAGAGTGAAAGACACGTTAGGGAAATCATGGGAATATGCAAAACCACATAGGAGGAGATAGCACATTGTGGCAAAACCACATAGTAGCACTCTGTAGAAAGTACCATATGAAACGATTGTCAACTGAGATCTGACAGAAAAGAGAAGGAAATGTTGCTGACATGAGGGAGAAGGCCATAATATGGACAAGCAGTCAGTCTGCTGAATGGCATTGCTGTAGCTCTGACCAAACCACCTGAGGATGGACTTTTTTTTTTCTTAAAGTTCCTAGGTAATACCTAGAATTCTATGTACTTTAGCAAATTTTCCAATTATCTGACCCATTTTAAAGTTTCAGCACTTCTTGTTATAAGGCCAGTTTTTACTTTTGAGAAGTGAAAAAACAATTGGATTTCAGATAATGAAATTACAATATGCACTGTTGGGCTACATTTTGTGCTTCTTTAGGTTTGCAGTTGAGACAGAATTAATTTCCCCCTAGCTTTTACTTTATAAAAATTTGTCTTCTAAGTTTCCTTATGGTATTTCCCAAACTTTCCAGGAAAAGAAAGCTTTTATTATTCTCAGGTTATAGCTCAATCATGGTCATTTGCAAGCTGTCGTATTCATTTAAGCTAAATAATAAAAAAATCACTTATCTAGTTTTCTGAAGTTAACAGACAGTGATGTGTATTTCCAGAGGACAATTCAGGCAATCCTAGAATAAATAGGATAATTTACTCTCAGACAAGGAAGTAACTTGGATGATTTTTCATTATTAGCTCTAATGAATCTTAAGATTTGGGATGAATTTCAGAAATATTCAAGACTTGCAATATTCGTATGGAAAATACGACATAACTAATGTGTATAAATTAAGGAGTTTAAAGCTCATGCTTCTAGACAAAGGGCCATGATGTTAGTTTCTCTTACTATTTGTATTTTCACCATGCAAAACTAATCTATTTAGCTTAATCTTATTTTTAAAGAGCATTTCAGAAGGAAATCTACTGTAGGAATAAACAATGCTTTTGTTGGAATGGGAAAATGCAGTGAGGTAAAGAGAAATGTTTTCATATTTTTTGGCTACATTGATTTTTTTGTCTAATGTTTTGAACACTAATTTTCACGATTCTTACTGTGAAATTGTATTGCAATTAGAGGAGAACATACAACAAGAAAGAAAAAACCTCCAACATTGTAATATTTTATGTTAAAACTCTAAAATTCAAAATTCAGAAAACATTATTTTGAATAAATGGAGTTGGTTTTCAGTCCTAGACCATTTTGAGCCTTGTGGTTGAAACCCACATGAAGTATAGAACAAGAATAAGAAAATACATATAAATAGATTGTTTATTTCAAATATTTGGTTTGTCTAAATAAAGGAATCAAGTAAAAACTCAAAGCTTTTCGTTAAGTGTGAAAAGAAAGACACTAAGTGGCTGTTTGGAAATACTATTGAGTCACAAAATCCCAACACACTGGTTTATTTTTCTAATACCCTTTTAAACATCACCTGGAACTCTGCAGTACTAATTACTTACCTCAGTTCAACAGTATTTGATATCCACAACATTTGCTTTCCATTTGGATAATGCCTTTGGCATTGCCTTCATGGAAAAGAACTGTGGCTACACTAAATGAAGATGGAGTAAGCAGTGACTAGCCCAGGCCACACAGCACCAGCTATATCTATAGGGATTGTCAATAACCTTCTGACCAGACTTCAGAATTCTCTACCTCTGTACCTACAGCAAGTAAAGACTAACAGTAATACTTTGTTTTCTTTCTTTTTTTCTTTCTTGTTTTGTTTTTTTTTTTGAGGGGGGGAGGTATTGTATGCAGCCAAACATAGGTTTACTGGAAGACAGAATGCTATATATTATCAGGGCCTACTGTAGTACACTATGTTATGTGATGAATTAAAAAGTGGTATGAAAACACAGATCCTTTTTTCTCTATCAACATTGTGGCTGATCTACCCCTGGATCACTTCAATGTAATTAAACACAGCTTGGTAAGCTCTTTGTTTTTATTACAGGAAGTAAAAAATAAACAACTCTATGTTCCTTGCCTTTTCCAGCAGCTCTATCAGATAATCTGAAAGTTTCAAATGTTAACTATGCTTCATTAGAAACATCCAGCCTTATGTTAAAGTTTAGAAGCTGTAGACTTTTCCATATGGCATAGTAACTGTGTCGATTTTTAATGTATTTGCACACCCACACATGAATAAAAGATGTAAATAAATATAAAACTGCTCTTAGCAGAGAAAATAGTAAAATTGTAATTTATACCTTGAGGTTTTTCTTTTCTAAAAAATACCCTACAAAAATATTGTGTATCCCTTAAAACAGATAGATAACAAAATATGATCTGTTTCTTTTGCTCCAAAATCACAAATTTCTGTGGGACATTTGATGCAAAAAATCCCATAAAGGATATGTCTGCTATAAAGCAGTAACTTAAATAAGTGTTTTGGTGTATTTAGAACTAGATGATGAGAGATGAAATGTCCAAGTATTGTATTTAAAGCAAGTACCACAGTGATACTCAGCATTGTTAGTTTACTGGGGCAGGGACAAGATGAGAAACAATGACATTATTAATGTCAGTAGAAACATGTAAGCTGTTCAGTGCCTTTTTTTAATTTTGATATCTGTACTCCTCTACAGATGTTAGTGTCAAGTTCACTGAAATTACTGTAGAATTTCTTCAACAGCAGAAAGACCTTTTAAATGAAGAATATTGTTTTACTCTCACAATAATTTCAGTAATAGAAATACTTCAGAAGATACAAGTCATAAATATTCATATGCATTAAATATATTCATTTAGTAGAATTATTCATAGTGAGGAAAATTATGTAGTCAGTTTCTTTTGGAGGGTAGTTTTAAGTGAACAAATATTGTATGACTTGGCCTGTGTATTTAGCAAGATAAATAGCCTCTGCTCAGCACAATGTCACTTTTGGTGCTTCAGTGATTTCACTTCTTTTTCCTCTGCACACAAAGAATTTGTTTCTTCCACTGAGGTCAGCTTACTTCTGTGCTTTTCTTACCAAGAAAGAAACATGATTTTAAGGGTCTACACCTGTCTTATGACTGCTGCAGCAGAGGTAATTTTGGGCCCAAAATCATTGACCTGTTCTGAGAGTCTAATTAATTTTTGAAGGAGTTAGAAATTGCTTATCACTTGCAATGGTTTTGACTGGAACCGATAAAAGAGTCAGGATCAGTTTCAGCAGCAGTTGACTGTGGCAGTTAGGCTTAACTAGGTGTACATGAATAAAATGTGTGGAAGCATGAAATAGGAAACTTCTTACAGATGCATGCAGTCCCTGATTACTTTTATCTGAAACCATATTCACAGAGCCAGACTAATGGCTGCAGGCTCCCAGATACTAAATTACAAAAGTGTTTAATTCCTGGTTTCTTTTTTTTGTGATCCAAAATTGCCCTTTATATTGAATAAATTTCTAAAGTAAAATCCTTTCCTTGCATAATAAGCATGTTGCTAGTAGTGCAGAGTCATCAAACACAGCATTTGTCAGGCTTTTAACATATGAGATTGAAAGAACTGTTATACACGTTGAGTTCTGAGCAAAAAAAATTAGTTTTCTAATTCCCAAACATGCACTGTTGTGAGAGAGAGGTAGCAGAATTACACTCTACATGGTCTATGCATTTGCCCACTACTGCATCTTAAGGCTATGGAACATGAATTATTTTGGAGGTCCAGCTATCTAAAGTCTGTAGGAAATTTAAATTAGCTGCCACGTATTCAGGGGAAAATTGACAGATCGTAACTATAAAAAACGTAATTAATGTTTCCAAAAGAGTATTAAATGAGATGA
Organism: Galbula dea; assembly: GCA_013399015.1. Lineage (NCBI taxonomy): Eukaryota > Metazoa > Chordata > Aves > Piciformes > Galbulidae > Galbula > Galbula dea. The sequence continues at coordinate 800,529 of VWZX01004113.1, read as the reverse complement.
TTTCAAATCTTTAGTAATCCAGGCAGTCCATTGAAAATAATATGTGATAAATTTAATGCTGTCTGCTTGCAGGTACATGTTTAATATTTACAGAAAGCTGTCCTGCATTTTGGATGACATCTAACTACTTTGTAAGAAACCAGTGACACTACTGGAACCGTGCAACAGCCATGATCAAAACCTCGTGATTCTATTTTTAAAGATTGCTGTAGCACCTAATATTTGAGATTTCTTTTCTTATTCACAGTTAAGAAAGGTTCATTTCAAACAAAAAGAATCAGCATGGGATTAGGGATTATATATTTTTGTAGCTTCCTTTTCCTCCGCTTAGTATACCTTCTAAAGAGTAATTATATGACGTTTCTTGAAAGCACTCACTGAGAGTTTTATTTTTTATTTTTCTTGAAATGATCCTTGACATTATTCTTTTGAATGCTTCTGAGATTTCCTAGTGTTAACAGCAAGGAACTAGCCCAGGAGAACTCCACAATGGTAAGCATTAGCAGCAGGATGAAAGAGTGCCAGAGGGCCTGTCTTGGGGTCCAATCTGTTCAGAGAAGCGACAGCAAACTGCTGTTGCCAATTTACATACCTTTGCTTTGCTGTGAGGCACAGAGTGAGGAACTGTGGCTGGTGAGAGCTACATCATATACTTATTTATCACAGTGTAGTAGGTATAGAGACTAGGAACTTAGAAAAACAAACCAAACCAAACCACAAATAACATCCATCCTAGAAACAACATAAAGATCAGAAGTACAGAAGATGTTTCCACAGAACAAATTGTGAAAGACTTGTAGTGTAACCTGACCTTTGATGGAGAAACCAAGACTACAGACTGGATTCTAAGGCACAGATAGAAAGCTCACATGCTTTGTGCATGCTTTTGTTTTTGTTTTTGTTTTGTTGGAGCAGCTATGGAATTACTTTCTATAAATGATGATAGTAAAAAGAGGAAGATATCTGCCAACCATATCAGAGGGCAAGATGACACCATGCATATTTTTAAAATAGAAAGTAGTTGAAGAATAATGTTTTATAGGGTCTGTAGTCTCAAATGTAACCTCTATACAAAGAGAAGACACTTTCTCTCTTACAATTCTGTTGTTGCTGTTTTAAATCAGGAAAATGAAGGAATCAAGGAAACGCTATCCAGTATATGATTTATCTTTACCTGGTGGTCACTGATAATACTGCTCCACATGAAAGAAAAAAATATGGGTGAGTTTGATGATGGGTTAAGAGGAAATCTGAGCATTCAGAAATCTTTTAACATAGAAACATGACAATTCCAAAAGGAGGGTCTGTTGTGTGAACTCCAAGGTAGCTTTTCACTGGCTAAATAAAGAAGCCACAATAATCAATCAAGTTACACTTTCTTCATTTTGGCTTATAATTTTCCATTGGTTTCAAATGATTGCTTTTAATCCATCTTTGCAAGCTTAAATGACTGGTTGAGTATGAATCTTAGGTTACTATGTTTAAAGTATTCTCATTAAGAAAAAAAAGAATAACACACAAAAGCAGGGGTAAAGAAAAAAGAAAAAAACAAACAAAACCCAAACCAAATGTGTAGCATTATCTGGTATACAGAATATATTTTTAACAAAGAGAATGCTTGGCAAGATCTTGTGTTATATTGAAGCATCATAATAAAAAGCATGAAATCATGATCTGAACCACTATGATGTGTTTGGCACCTGGATCCAGTACACTCCTCTGGAACTTGTGTGAGTACACAGGAGGGATTTTTGCTACGTTAAAAAATAGCTAATGCTTACAACACACCACCTTTACTATACAATTTTCCTATTTTTTTTCCTGGAATGAAATGCTTATTGACATTTTTCCCTTGAAATGCAAGCATGGAAAAGAGCAAAATGTCTAATTCAAAAAATACTCTTATGCCTGATCTGCCAGGCACAGAGAGACAACACATTTTTAAGACCTTCTTTATCCAGTCTCAAATAGAGATCATGTAGTGATAGTAAAAAGTCTGAAGAGTTATAATAGTTTGTTTCTTTATCTAACTACTGAAGAAATCTTAGGAACCCACAGTTTTTGTTGTTTCCTCTGAAAGATGACAAGTCCACTGTGACTATTAGATGGTATGGTTATCAAAATCAGTTTTATAGTGTTACTGTGGTTCAAAACTCTTGGGTTTAGGAAAACATACAGGATTTTTTCCACCCTCAATACAGTTCACAAGAAGTCTACTATAAGTTTTAACTATATTTATGAAGATTTGGAGAAACAATGCATGGAATTAATAAGAAAACAGTACAATGTGTTTCTATTTTATGCATCTTAATTTTGTTCTATCAAGCCTAGTGGACATGGTGAGGAAAGTATGCTCGGATCATGTCATTACAATACCATATATTGAGTAACTGTGTTAAAGACACTAATTATCAGTAATATACTCACAAAGCGTGGTTGATAGCCATTACCTTTCAAGAGTCATGTCTGTATTAGACCTAAGCTCATGAATCAAGACCTACTGGAGCAGACTGTAACCTTTGAATAAATGAATGCTCTGAGTCTTTGCAGAATGGGTTTCCACTTGCCACCACAATCTTTCCTCCCCACAGGAATCAATGAACTACTCAGGGGAACAGATAAGCTGAGGACTGTGTTCAGCTGTCTGAATATGGTGACCCCCAAACAGGTTCAAATCCTTGCAAACAAGGGCACTAGGTCCAATTAAGTTTATTAAACTAGCCTAGCTTAATATAGAATATATTAATTTTAAGAATTTGTTCCTTTCTCTTGTGCATCCTAATAAACTCCTACTGCAATCAGCACAGCTGTACAAAAAAGCTGGATTTTAAGTTGAAATAACAGCAAGCCTCAAAACACAATATTTAGACCCTTCTTCAAAATGCTTCTTACCCAGAGTTTCTTTACCTCTTCCATTTATCTTGTTTTTCTGTATTGATTTTGATCTTTGGCAGTTGCTTGGGTTGTTTTACTACCTTTAGTTGTTGTACTCTTTTCTTAGAAAAAAACCTGCAGGTTCTGCCAGATATTCTAGAGAAGCTGTGTTAACTCTAGACAAAGAAACAGGGAAAAAAGAAGTCTGTAGTGAATCTTGTAAAATTGTCTTTCCATGTAGAGAAAAAGCATTAGACAAATAAACAGTAACATAATAAGTATAGAAAGCCAAAAAAAATAGATTTTTTCTTAGGATTTTGTTTTTTATTTATAACAAATGCACATGTATTTTCTAACATAAAAAACATATACCCAGACAGTAGCAAGATATAATGCAGTAATGTTAATTGTGATCCGGTTACTTTTTTCCCCACTCACCTCAAAGCTAACAAATTTTCATCTGTAAGTTCCTTAAACTGAAATGACAGAAGTTTCTTTTCAAGAATTTGATCAACTAGGGACAACTCAGCATGGTTTTAATTTTTCATGGGATGGAGCACATCAGGTATCCAGCAATCAAATTAACTTTTAAGTACTTATTGTATAAATTACTCAATGAGGGAGGAAAGAAGAGTTATTCTCTATCATTTTTAGAATCTGTTCCAGCAGCTTGTCTTTGGAGTTAAATAGAGCTGTCTTGATCATTTTTACATATAGACTTCCTTGAACACTAAAAAGAATTATAATCACCTGATTATAAATTCACTGTTAATATAGCCTTAGAGCTGAGAACATTTCACTCCAGTAGTTAATTTAGTCTGTGGTAAATTCTCACTGTTATTTAATGTCATTTATCACCTGCTGTTTTGTCTTACTGTGAACATCCTGCCTGCCCTGTACTGTCTACAGTACATGGACCTTCTGTGACTTTAATGTACTCAGAACAAAGGCTCCAAAGTGCTTCTATCGGGAGGATTTGGCAACTTGCCGTAGATATATTCAAGCCATTTTGCTGCCTGTCACTCAGTGCTTTACAAATTGAACTCTGAGGAGAGGTAAAAAGGGTCTATGAGGCATTTTTTTTTCTGGGAAGAATATGCTAATAAAGCACCATCAGCAGGAAGCAGGTTGTGTCTGAAAGAGTTTTGTCAACTCTGAATTAATTTTGTGTGTTAAGAAACACGGGGGTGCTTCTAGAGCCGGTCTGTGGTAATTAATCCTTCCTGTTTCTGGAAGAGCAGAACTGTAATAAATGCAGCCCAGATTTAACAGATGTGTGCACACAATGTCTGCTTTATGAGGAGTAAAACAAAATGATGGATACAGAACAAAAAAAATGTTGATTTAAAAAAATTAAAACAGTATGGAAAGTACTAAGATTGGAATTCCCAGTGTTTATGCAAATACTGTATTCCTTTAAATGTTACCAGACAGTATGGTTTTGGAAACATCTGTCAGAGTGGTTGGATGCTGTGAAGCAACTGAAAAAGACAGATGTTACTTGTGCTCATAAACAAAAACCAAACCAAACCAAAACAACCAAAAACCACATCCCCCCACCTACCAAAACCAGAGATGCATGAGATCTGCTTAATCTAGGTGGTTCTGGAAGCTAGCCTAACAGGACAGAACTACTCTAACAATCTCTGTAATCACTTGACACCATATTTTAAAAAAAACATTTAAAGTTGTTATTGCAATTCAACAGTGTGATTGCAACACCTTTACTTTATTTGGGATGAGAACTGGGCAGGGCAAGGGGAAAATAAGTTTGATTCTGTGTGAAGAGTTTTAAGTCATACTTTCCTATAAAATATGAATTCATTGAAGTGTGTAATTGTTCAAAACAGGCTTCAGATTTCACTGAAGTCCATTACAAACCTCACATTTGTTTCAATGGGGGAAGATTGCTCATTAAATCCTGTGAACAATGTCCCCTTGTAACCCCTGGGTTACAATAACAAAGCTAACTCCTGAATTTCTTGTCCAGAAGATATGGAGAAACTTTCCCTCCAGACCTAACTCTAGCTTTGATTTTGCCTGAGGGCTGTTTTGTATTTGATTTTGACCAAAAAAACCCCAAACAAACAAAATCCATCCTAACAAAAGGAAAAAACACAGTTTTGTCTCCATCATCCTTTGCCTTATTTGTAGTGTATGTCCTTCATTTTGATATGTGTCTGTCCTGTGTCATGCACCTGAATATATGGCTTAATTAAATAACTGTAGCATGAAATATAACTTTGGGGCTTATTACTGATTTTGGTCTTCACACAAGAATGCAGAATATCTAAGCACACTTTCTTTAAAGTTTGTTTTTATCTTTTTTTTGCAATTACCATTTACTAAAGAGCTTGAAGGTTGTTTTAATTTTCTACCTCAGATATTATTTATTAGCAAAAATACATCTCTGACACTTTTCAATATTATGACTTTAAACATTAACGTTTCTGTTGCAGTAAATACAGCATTAACAATATACCATTAGTAACTTACAATTAATTATTTCTTTGAAAATCCCTACAAAAAGAAGTAAATCTAAGGGGATTAAATTACACTTCGAAGTATAATTTAAAATACTAGAATCTACAACCTGTGATCCACGAAAATTCAAACTTTTTCAGCTAATCCTTTCAGCTAATAAAGCTCTAGTCATAGGTCTATTTCAAGTACTCTTCAGTAAGAAGTGTGATATCTAAAAGATTTTGTCATTGCTTAATTTAGAAGGATTAAGGAAAGGTGTTAAACTAAACTTAACAAACATGTATGATTGCCAGATTCTGAGCAAAACTTCAATGTTATCTGCATAAAAATAACTCAGATTTCTGGACAAAAATTCAATGGTATTTAGCTTTGGTTTAGAATGTTTTAACTTTTGGTAAGTCCTGAAATATTCAGGCAGTTGGTGTAGATCATTTTTGTAGGTCCCTTTCAGCTGAAAATATTCCTATTCCTATTCCTATTCCTATTCCTATTCCTATTCCTGTTCTAGCCATGACTTGCAGTACTTGCCTGTTACTTTTGGCTGGATGTTTACTGGCATAGATTAATCTCTGAAAGATTTCTTGGAGTTCCTGGGCAACAGAGAGATTTTGTGGAGCTGATTTAATTTTCCTGGGTTTCAAGACAACTTAGTTGTGAACATGGTACTAGGGACTGAAGTTTCAAAACTGTTACAGAACATTTCAGAATAACAAAACTTGATGTGGATGCAACATACAGCACATTTAGAATATGGGTCAAATGGAGATGTGTTGATTTGATTTGGATAGTGTTTGTCTTATTTGGATCTGAGTATCTGAAGGGAATGTGCTGCTGTTTTAAATTCATGCAGACTTTTCCACTGCAGTTATATTGACAAGCATACCCAAAGCATAGAATAGGTGTTCCTATACCTGTGTATCCTTAAACCCAAGTAAATAAATGACAACCAAATTGAGTTTGCACACTGCATATACTAAAGTTTGACATTCCCCTTGAAACAGCTTGCACCAAGCAATTTCTGAAACATTGCAAACTTCCTCCATCTACAAGTAATGCTAATAAACAATGCCATATGAGCTGTCTTGAAATGTTCAAAGGAGGAGACAAGGTGACCACTTCAAATTGTTATTGACAAAAGCAAAATATTGTTTTTAAAAGCACATCAGATAATAAATCTCAAATGTTTAGTAGAACTGTCAAACATACATTATTATGGATTTCTACTTAGAAATATTTTCAGATTCTAACTTGACACTGTTTTGTGTAATGTCCCTGGGGCTATTCCATAAGGAAATACTGGTAAAGAGGGATGCAGAACTGTGCTTTCCTATTTTCACCAACCACAGTGTAGCTGAGATGACATTTCACAAGAGAGGTTCTTCATGAGAAACGAAAAAAACCAATAGGTTTACACCATCTTTCCTTGAAAAAAATAATAACCATCAAACCAACTAAAATCCTAATACCACTCAACTGAGAAAAACATTCACTTTCTTTCCCCTTCCATGACTGTTTCAATACAAGGCAATTTGTCAGAGCAATTGAACACCTATGAAGGGTTACATTAGTGATAATTAAGGATTATAACTGCCGTGGATTGGGAGGGGGTTGTTTGCTATGTTTTTGTTTTGTTTGGTTTCTTTTTTGGTCTTGGCTTTTAACCTTATGTGAGTTGTGAAGTCTACCCTTAAAACATCTGGGCTTCTTACTGAAACAATGGCATAGTTTCTGCAGTAATCTTGTATAATTTCTAATGAATGGTAGGGTACATTTAAGCAGTTCTAATGGGGTGAGCAATATTATTTTAAAGGGCTTTGATCATTACTTATCTTTGAGCTGATTATAGGAATCTTCTTGGAAGCTTTCAAAGGATTTTTAATTTTGAATCTCTTTATGTCTTCAGCTTAGTGATGACATTAATTTCCCCTATTGCTTGTGAAAAGAAGCATAGTTTTGTTTCAGAGGTTTTTTGTTCTGTGTGTCATGTCTTTTGTGCATGCAGATGGGACTGATTAATTCTGTGGCCTTACTTTAAAAAAAAACAACAAGAAAAGAAACCAAACAAAAAAAACCCCAGCACACCAAGGAGTGGTAAACTCAACTACTTATGCTAAAGTCTATCAGTAATGCAAGAAAACAGTTAACATGGGTCTGTACTTGAGCTCTGAGTTGATTTTTTTTCTCTGTTCCCAGAATTCTCAATATCTTTTGCAACAGATGAACTTTGGCTAAGAGGAAAGTTGCTTCTGCTCAGAGATATGACACCAGTCACTTTGTCTCTTGAATCCTACTTAAAACTTCAAAATAAGGTTTAAGTGCTATATAAATACAGCTTATTGGCACTAGCCTCCATGGTAAGGTGAAAATCAGCCTTTATGAATTAGCAGTTTTCCTTTTATTTGACAATGACTGAAGAACACCTAAGGTTAAAAATTAAAGGTAAAGGAAGGATCATGCATAAATGATGGAATTAGGAATTATTATTAACATTACTCTATATTTAAACAGAGAAAGGCTAACATCTAATTTATATTACTTTCATTTATTAGGACTTCTGAATTAAACATAGTGCTGAGTACATGTATTTAAATTCTGGAGTAATTTCTTGCATGCAGTAACAAAAAATTGATCTGGTAAAGTTAGATCTCCTTATTTTGGGGTTCTTGTTAATAAATATAAATGAATGGTTTACTGAAGCCAGTCAACAAATATAATTAAGACAGACCCTTTTTACATTCTGTCCTTGCTGAGATAGATGCTGAAACTTACTTTTGTTCCTTATAATGCACTGAAAAGCATCCCAGGTTTCATGAAAAATCATCTTCTGCACATAACAAGATTGGAGAGAAAATTTTAAAATTTTTGAATGCTTTGTTAAAGTTGCTTTCTTATTAAAAAATAAACAAACAAACAAACCCCCTCCAATTCAGAATTTAAGTCCTTTGGAAATGGTTTACCATCAGTTTCTGAAATCATTTTCACTAGAAAGTGTAAATATTAAAACAGTAACAACAATAAACTGGAAAATATTCAAAATAGAACATGGTACATATACAGGAATAGCATAGACATTTATCAGCTAAAGAAATAATAGATTAAAACCTCTAAGATTGCAAGCTGAGAAAGAAAAGTGCCTTCACTGTATAATGTATTCATAACAACTAATTAACTTACTGAAGCTTTCAGTACTTTCTTTAACCATGGATGAAGCACTTCAACTTTCTGTTAAGTTAAGGAAATCATAAGGAGTTTCATGCTTTCTTTTCTTTTAATTTTTTTTTTCAGTAAAACAAATGAAGTTAAAAGCTGCCTGGCCACAGGGGAAAAAGTACTAGAATAAATGGCTGAAAAAATGCTTTCTATTTTCAAAGACAAGGAAAAGCTTCCTGTCTGGTCAAGGCAGTTAAATCTCCCAGTTTTTACTACTAATAAAGGTATGTGGCTATGTCTCATGCCTTCAAATTAGTTTCCTGATTAAAAATAAGTTAAATGTTGCCCAGGTACATTAATAAAAAGGGGTGTGCTGGAAAAAAACATTATGCACCATTTTATAGCAGAAGAGAAACAGCAGTAGAGGAAGTTTCCTGAAAAATGTACTATACTGTCTGTTATCTTTCTGTGGGTTTGGATGTTGCACAGAGAATAACCAAATAATCTTGTGTTCACTGGGAGGTTTTGAGTCTATCTATCAAGTAAAATGGCAATTTTAAAATGACATGTTTAAAGAAGTATCTTTTTTTTCAGACTATGTAAACTTTTGCATTTATCAACTGCTTACTTGTGTGTTTCTGCTTCAGCCTGTTTTGTAAGCATCTGAAAAGGAAGATTTAGAATGAACTGCAATCTACAAGCTTTTACTATATTTATTTTAAATAATCTGTTTCTAAAGTTCAGCCACATTCAAACTCCACAATATATTGAAACTACAGAGTACTGAATGTGAAAAATTAATAGAAACAGCCCATTGTGGAAATATTTGGACACAGCATTGAAGAGTTACAAAGGTAGTTTTGGGAGTTTGTGTGGTTGTCTTCAGATGCTAGAAGTCAGTTGCCACTTATTCACTAAACTCTGTACTACAGTATTTGTTGCATTTTACCATGTTTGCTGTTCTCTGTAAAGAAAACCATGAGATGTATATTATATTCTGATTTATAGGCTCCTGTATCTGCAAATTTGGATGTATCACAGATTCTTGCTGCAGTACAACTTATGGATCTCCATCTTTCTTCCAAACACACTTTATGTGACTTATTTTGCTACCTCCACAGAACTAACACTTTTTCTCATTAGACCAAACCATGAAGCCTTTTATGATTTTAAACTGGTGATTTGTATATCTGACATACATTGGTTCTCTGCTTTTATCAGCTGTTAAATAGCTTCTTTACTTCATCAATCCAGTGAGCTTTTTCAGAGCCTTTGTGCTTCACAGGTTCTCTGACAAAGGCTATGAATAAAAACATGCCCTTGGACAGACTCTTACCCATTCTTAAAGCTAAGCAATAGTGAAAGAAGGAAAGGAATATGATAGTATCAGCAAATATAGCACCAAAATACTTTTTGTGTAAGCTAAACTCAATTGAATGTCAACCTTGTAAAAATGTATGAGTTTGTCCAAGTTGACCTACTGTCAATATCATTCACAAAAGACAAATAGGCTTCTGGAGTATATATATTTCCCTTGAAGGTCCTCAGCATTTTCATGTTGCCTGTCTATCTTCCATATTCTTTTTGTACCTTAGTTATCAAACCTTGAAAGTAATACTAGATCATTTCTTTCACTTGTGTTCCTCAAAGTACTACATCATGGGATCTCATAAGGTCTGTTTTTAAGGAGAAACCACTGTAAATACTTAATATACCCCTGTAAATTAGAATTCAAGTTTTAAGAACAAGATAAATATTTGAGGCATCACATCTCTCAAATAATATATATTCATCCACTGCATAGTGGTAGGATGCCATAGCAAAAACTGGGAATGCTGGATAGTATATGTGATCTCATTCCAAAAGCAGCCTGAGTAGAATCAGCAACTTAAGATATAATGGAATATTATTAAACTGCTTATGATCTTACAGAATCAGCAAATTGAACTATAAAGCTCTTTTTTTTTTGCCTTAAACCACAATAATTTTGAGCAGAAATTGTAAGATTTATATTAATATTATATATGTATTAGTTTGACAATGTAATAAGTGAAATATGTTCATATGAAGTAACTAAGTGTGATGTCAAAAGTAGTAAAATTGAGTCAATGTTTTCCACTGTCCCTGAGTATCTCTGTTAAATAAAAAAGGACAGCGATCATTCTATGGCCCCAAAGGCCAGTGGTCATACAAACTATGCTTAAGCATGTGAACTCTGTTACCCTCAGATACAAATAGTGGTATTTTAGCTATTTGAATTGTCCTATCTTGAGCCATCCCTGGATATTTTTCTGAGTGTGCTGCTTGGTAAGTCAGACTAGGACAGGAACCATTGCAGCTCTTTTAACAGTGCAGAATATTGCATGCCAGTGTTTGCAAGGTAATCAATCTCTGTCTGCTGAATGTAAAATAAACATAAGGAAATAATAACTGAACTACAGCATTTCAGTAAAATCATCAAAATTAAGAAGATAATTAGTTGTACATAATATATATTGACTTTAATCTTTTATGTTTGTGCTTGTGCATGTAGATATGTGTCTGTGTCAAATATTGTACAATACAGTAACTGCATTGATTCACATGATGGTAAAATTGTTACTTCATCTGAGCATGTTTTTTGCATTGTCTACTGTGCATTCAAAACATAGCACTCTACATAAGAACAAATCCATGTTCTTTACTCCTCATTAAGTGTTAATACATGAGATTTTATCTCTGCTCACCAGCAGCTACTAGAAACTATTTAGGTATGCATTTGTAAGAAGTGCTTATGTTGCACCTTTTTACAGTAAATACTCTTTGGGGAATTATCCAAAGAAAAATGTCAAGTTCATAAAAGCTTTAGTATTTTTGATGTCTAAAATTCTGTTTGATTTAGCATTCCATTCCTGATTATAATACTTGTCATTCTTTTTATCTTATTGATTGATTTTCTCTACTTTTGTGTGTCTTTAATGTTACTAGTCTTATATTGTGTGAAGTTTTACAGCAAATGTTGATATCCTATAGGTACTTGGAAATAAGAATCAAATAAACTTTCATCATAAGTTCAGTAAAAATTTAGATTTCTATTCATATGATATAAGGTTTGAGACAAAGCCACTGTTACTGCCCCCAGATGTTCCATGACTGCATAATAACCTTAGATATTGAACTATTCTGGAGGGGAAAAATACAAGGGGGAAAAAAAAAAAAAGAAAAAGCAACCTCCAAAACCAAAACAAATAACCCACTCTCCTCCACCCATACACAAACCCCCCCTCCCCAACACTAAAGGAACATGCTTCCCAAGAGATTTGTCATTTTTACTTTATACACTCTAACAAAAAGCCTTCTGTTCCTGTTGTAATAACTTAAGTATCTACAATATTCATATTAAAGTTTTCATTTCATTGTAATTAAGATTAATTATATATTTTTCATTGTAGTTGGAAGAAAAGTTTAGTCTTCCAAGTTCAGAGTAGCACTATTTTCTTTGAATGGACCAATAAACAAATTATCTATGTGTAATGTTTCTTTTAAAGCACATATATACATAAAAGAGGAAGAACTCATTATGTCATATTACTACAAGCAATTTTATCATATCACTGTTTCCCATGACAGGTTACCATATTAACTGGATTTAAATTAAAAGCAATTGCATTTAAATGAATAGCTATAACTGCATCTGAAAAGTGGTCATGATTTTCTAAGAGTCAACAAATAATTTTAATTCAGTAGCCATAGACATTTTTAATGTTTTTCCCACTTTTTAAGCTTTAATTAACAATGACAATAAGGGGGTTTTTTACAGTTTTTCCACCTCTGTTTTGAGAGCACTTACTTTGAACTATCTCAGAGCAGTCAGATACAATGTTCAACCTATGTTAAGACAAATTAATGGGAAATTAATCCAGTGACATTTTCTTGTGAATATTTTTCTTAGCCAAGGGAAAGAAATGTTCATTTATTTATTTATATATATTTAAAACAGCTGCTGAAACTCTGTTAGCTCTTTGGACATTACATCTACTAATTTCTGAAGAGTCTTGGTTCCAAGTCAGGTGATGTGCTGCAGGTAATCCTGTGTTTCACTGTGGAACTGAAACAGGCTAATGCATGGGTACAAACTTAACCAGAACAAATAGAAACCCATGGGTTTTTTTTCATATATATCTGCTAACTTCAAATATATGGACAGATGGACAGTACAGAAAATAAACAAATATGTGTATTATAAAGCAATGTTAATAAATTGAAAAATGCTATCTGTTGATGTAACTTCAGGGATCAGCACACATACTGTGAGGCACTGAAAATAAAAAGCTGCTATAGAGATCAAGAGAAAGTCTGTAACTGTTCAGTGCTCCTGTGAGATTAATTTCTTTTTTTTTGTTGTTTTTTTATGTTGTTGAATATAAAATTAATCCTAACTCTATGCTTCTCTATGTAATGTATATGAAATATATCTATGGATATCATCAAACACAATGTTAATAAATCAGTGTGAGCTTTGGACAGTCCTAAATTGCAATATGCATTTCAAAGAAGCAAAACTATAATTTTTAATGTATTTTAGGTTTGATTTGCAGCTCAGAGTTCCTTAGTAATAGGAAAAAGAGAGAGGCTATCTTTGATCCCTTAAACTGTACTGAGAAATTGTGAATTTAAAAGAACTTTTAGTTCAGATAATCACAAGACTGGTTTAATTGATCTTTCTGATAAACTGGAAAGTAAACTTCATAAATGTTTTCTTTGACAAAATTTCACTTAAAAATGAATATATATGCAACTTACATATAAAAGTAAAGAGTTGCAAAGGTAAATGTAAGGTATTTTTTTATGCTACTGTTGTTTTATTTTTAAGTTCTTCCCTCTACTTTGATTTATCAATTAAACTTGTTATCATATTAACATTTAAGGCAGATTTTCCTGAAACCATAATGGAAGTATTCTTGCTAAATCTCACAGATGTTCTATAAAAGTGGTGCATTCTTCCTCATTACTGTTGGAGTTCTGTACAGTTATTACATTGTTGCCATTTGATTGAGATGTTAGAGTAGCATCAATTTTATCTGAATATTAATGTTTACCTAACTACTTTTAAGACAGGCAGAGATTTACTTTAATGTCCAGAGCATACATTTAGTTTCTTCAGTATCAAAAACATACTTTTTTCAACTTTTGAATCAGTTCATGATTGTAATGTAGTGAGTGACATACTCCAGATGGAAGAATTTTTATAAATATATATTATTTCATTACTTTTTTTTTTGGTGAGCTTTCAATTACATCATTATTTAGTTACCAGATAGCTTATGGGGGCAGACTGTTGTCTTGTCAGACAAGATAGAAAGACAATATTTTATAGAAATCGTTATGTTGAGTTCCTTTATTAGAAAATAAGCTGTGTTCCTGTCCTTGATAAATAATGAAATGATAATTAATTTTTCAGTTCACCATCTGATACTCAGCAACTCTCAGAAAGGACATTTGTTATTCAAGTGGTAGAGTCAGACTGTCTATAGTTTGTCATGTTTCAGCCTCAACTACAGAGAAAGCTATACAAGTTCAGGGCTGTATGCTTTGCACTACTTTACATGGTGTAAAACAAAAGCATGTCTTTTACTATCAAGACAAGTGATAGCCAAGAACTTGAAGGAAAAAGAACTTGTGCCTACTTTCATCTTCCCACTCTGTACCTGTGCAACCTTGTCTTAGAGCCTGGCAGAAAACTACAATATTCTAGGCTACTGGGGTGCCTTGAAAGCAAGGACTTTTAGGAAGCTTTGAGCTTATGTTTTACACTAACTAAAATTATACCTATCAGCCTGGTCAATGCTCTGGAATATCAGAGAACATCAATATGGGGCTAATAATCTTGCAAACATGACACAGGTCATTTTAAGAACTTGGGAGCTTTATGAATGTGTATGTCTCTGTCTATCAACACTAGTTGTATGCATTGTATAAAACAGGTAGGTGAGATGAAGGTAGAATGAATTCCAGATGTGACTAAGGCTATTGTAGATTTTTGGCCAACTAGTAACAAGGAAATTAGTTGAATTGCAAAAGACCATGTTTTGCAGTTTTTATTGCCCTGGGAGGAAAATGCTCAGATGATTGTTCTTATACACTAACTGCAAGCCTGAGGAGCTCAGTGAAATGACAACTAGTGGTACATGTCCAGAACCTACAAGTAAAATAACAAAACAACAACTATATTAATGTAATTAATTTGATAACTATGCCTATATTTATATGAGGTATAAACTGTCTATTTCTTATTAGGAAAACCTTCACAACAAATCTGATCACATAAACCCAAAATAAATTCATATTTTATTTTCTCTTTTCAGGGAAGCACATCCTATGAAAGACCCCAGTAAACTAATCCATTAACCTGATCAATCAGCATTGGACAACAATATCTTCTGTATGGAAGGTAATTAACCATCTTGAAGTTAACATCCTTCCTTGCATTCCTGAATCTTGGAACTGATGGAAGAAGACAGGTCTGATGGGAAAAGAGTAGCAATACCCAGAACTTATGAAAATTTACTGTCTTTCACTAAATCAAAGGACTATTAATCTGAGCATTTGCAATAGTCTGGAAGGGCATTTTACTCAGTTTAGCTTCAGGGGAACTCTAAACTGCCAGTCATTAGAAGGCAATAGAGACTAGAGAGAACTAATGGAAGCCTCTGACTGTCCACCTAGTCTAAACGGAAGGCTGACTGTGATCTAGTGGTTAATATGCCTTACATCAATCTCACAAGGCTAATGTGTGGATTTTATGTTAGTTTTAGTTAAATGGAAAATATGTGAAGATGATCATAGAATCACACAGAATCACAGAATATTAGGAGTTGGAAGTTATAATAATTATGTCTACATCACCATGTCACAGTTTTGGTTGTGTATTGATTGTAACTAAAAGGCAAATGGAACTCATATCCTGTTCATTCATGGGTCACAAGGTTATGATAAACAATATTAATTTTTTTGTGTGAAAACATCTTGGTTGGTGTGATATGTCCTTTCCTTTTTTGCTTCACATTCTGGAAATGCATCTGTTTGGACATCTGCATAGTTGGCCTAATGTTTATGGAAATGTAGATATTACAATACACAATTTGCTCCAGTGATATCTTGTAAATTTCATCAAACTACTTTTTTCCATAGCCTTCAGCAAGGTGAATAAGTATTACCAGATTAAAATATTACAACAATAGAATATATTTTATTTCTTCTGATAAAGATAATTGTTTTGTTTTTCCCTTTCCATGTTCTTCCCACACCCTCACTCCTTCAAGTTGGATTGCAGCCATGCAGAGTGGGTAATGTCACATAAGCACATTGTTTATTTAAATAGATTTGTGTAGTTAAGTACATGACCTGTGATCTAGAGCTGAGAAAAAAAGAATTAAACACTGATTTCTAAGTGCTCTCTGAGATAAATCAGCCATCACTTCAGGACTCAGCCAACACAGATACCTTTGCTTGCACTTATCACTTCAGTTTGTTTGAGTATTATGTTAAGAGTTTATATGATTTTTTGAAGTCTGTGTACTGTTAGCATTTTCACAAAATGAGAAATGATGAAGTTATTCACTCTTTGTTATGTAGCCACAATTTTCACTTAAAGCAATGAAGTGCTACTTACCATACGAGATAGACAGTAAGGATCTGATTCTCCTGTCACTTACAACAGGTTTCACACCAAGGTAAATTCCCTCCCTTCAGAAGGTCTCTTATTAGTTTATGTGACTGTAACAATCCAGTCCTCCTGGTGCTTCTGAGTATAAGTGTATTTACACAAAACACATTCTCACAAATCTCATCAGAGCTACCTTTATGTGTAAGGATAACAGGCAAAAATCCTTTGCTAAATCAGTCTTTGAGAAGCAAATAAATTTGTTTGTGTTTTGGTTTCTTTTGTTGATTAGTTGTTTTGGTTTTGGTTGGTTGGTTTGTTTTGGTTTCTACATTAAGTGTATTCAGTATGGTCAGAAGCTGGAAATGTGGTATATATTTGATTATAACACACAGAATTATCTTTTCCTGTAGTAGCAGTACCTATATGGTGGGATATGTCTAACAGTAGTACTTAAGTGTTGCTGTCTATTATCTTGTCTGTGACTGAAGGTTTGGAGTTGATGACCTCCTAAAGTCCTTTCCAACCAAAGTAATGTTGATTTTGCAACACATTCTCCTGGTCCTTGGTCTTAGAGCTAACAGAACAGCACACATGGTTTAACTCCTCCCTGCCTTCCTTAAAATATACCTGAGCCATACAGCCTAACACATCTCTAAATCATACTGTAGCCCACACTGTGCCTGGGCATCATGTGAAAGACAATTGTTTTCCAACAGCTAAAATCTAACCTAACCATGTGCTAAAATGTAAGCAGTATGGACAGTTGCTTGTCCAGGCCAGTGCTAGAGACTTTGCCTTACCCTTCTGTTTTTTTGGGGTTTTTTTTTTCAGTACAGATGTCTCTCTGCTCCCAGGGCCCTATAACCACAGACAGAAAAATATGAGGAATGGTGGGTAAGACTGCTTGGGCAATAAAAATGTAAGAGACATCTGAAATATCAAATACACATGTGAAGAACAGGAAAATCCAGGAACACAGGGGAAACAATGGCACTGTGAGGCTGATAATGAGATTAATGGACACAAAAGAATCTAAAAGAAATTACAGGCAGTTTGGCAGGAGTAAGTGAAATCAATCAATGGGTACATAGTAAACTGTAAACTATTAAGAACTTAGGTAGGAGAATTGAATGCCACAGCTACCTAGGATATCTTGATAGAGAGAAACAGAGCAGATGTTCAGTCATCCTTGGAAATAATTAAAAAAATCCACTCATATTAAGATTCTCTATGGTATTTAAACTGGAATTTCAAGCCTAGATTAATGACATTGAAAATGGTCATCTTGCCCTAAATAAGAACCAGTAACAATGAAAACAAGTATAAAACCTTGTTTATTGAACTACTTTCTTAACAAAAGAAAACATTTGGCCATTTAATTTTCAAATCTAAAAATGAAGTGTGTCTCTCATTCATGTGTGTTGAAGAGTACCAATATAGAAGATTAAAACATAAAAATGTAGGAGTTAGAATGGTTATTAACCTAAAAATAATACTTTAGTAACCTTTCTTCCAGCAATTGAAGAGGGGTTTCTACCGTCAAGCACTTCGAGAGCTTTACTTTGACACATCAAATTAACTTCATTTTTGGATCTCTAATTGACTGTCCACCACAAAATTAAAATAAATGTTCCTGAAAGAGAACGTGACAGAAAGAAATGGAGGTGACCTGAATATCTACAGTTTCCATTACCAGATAATTCTTACTGGTTTTCTGTGAGTGCTTGAATTAATTCTGAGTAATTAGGCAGGTTTTTTCCTTCTTTTGTTCTTTTTTTGTTTATACTTATTATATAGATACACGAGTCCCTCAATGGTAGAAAGCTGGAAAAGCCTAGAGACTCTAAGAAATAGTTTGTTGGGTTTTTTTTACAGTTGGATACATATATTTGTTGCAGCGCCAGTAGAGATGAAAGCCATTCAGCAGTAGCACAATACATGGGGAGAAAAAGAGACCTGATCATCCTGAGGAGAGCCAGCAGCAGTCATGTGGCCTTGGATGGCTTCTGTAACAGGCTGCTAAACTATATTAGCACAATGTATGGATCAATTAAAGACTTGCCAAATGTTTGTCCTCCCACAGGCAGTTGCTTCAGCTGTTTTGGAGGTGTTATGTGCTTGTAAACAAAATGGAGTGAAGTATATTTTATATATATTGCCACTAAAAGCTGGGAAGAAATAATTATTTGTTCAAATTATTCCATTAATATTCAGCATGTATCAGGATACAGCTTTCTCATCTCATCCATAGTAGCATGCATGTACACAAAATGTCTGACATTGAAAAATCTGATAAAAGAGAAGTATTGATTTCTAGAGTGCTCATCCATATTTCTTTTTCATTTTCTCTTACTGTGGCTCAAAAAAAAAGATAATTAAAAAATGTACCTGTAAGATTTGTGAGTTTTTGTTTTACAACTCTTCATTTCCTTACTAACATGACTATCCAATTGAAATATTCTGACATTGGGCAGAATAATAGTAAGGTCAGAAATAAGGGTTCAGGTCATAGGCAAAGCTGAGCAGTCAAAATGTTTCCAAACTCAACTTCTTTTCTGCAAAAGCTACTGTATAATTATTTAAAGATTAAAAAAAAACCCCACCACCAAACAAACCAAAACAGACAAGCAAAAGTAATAGGAAGACATTTCAAAAGCTATTTTGGAATGTCTTTTTTTTATTCCATTACAGAGTGAAAGGATATTTCAAGTATGTTCACTTTTTCTAAATGTAAAATGACTTTTCATACCATTAATATTTTTTTTAATTTAATTTTCAAATTTTTTTTTGCTTATTTCCTTCTTCCTTTAGTACTCATCTGTTTGGACAGGAGGGTCATCTCTGCATTCTTCAACTATTCCTGATATACAGGTTACTTCATTGTAGAGAAATAATTCTTAACACTGAGTCTTTTTTAACTTGTATAAGTATTAACAGAGAAAGTGAGATAAAGGCAAATGTTACTGCTTGTGAACAGCATTCCAGGTTAGAATTTTGCACCTTCAACTAAAATGTTGTTCCAGTAGCACTTACTTTTTAAACAAATAAAAGATTATTTTCTTTCAAAAGCAAGAGGTTATTTACAGGATAAGAAAGAAAAAGCTGAAAGTTGAGCAGCACCTCCTGCAACTGTATCTCCAGAAGAATAAGAGAATAATATCATGACATGAATCCTGTCTAAGTGATAATCAGAAAAATGAGCAGCCATAGCATATATGTGTGAGTCTGTGCACATCTCTATGTGAAAATTAATACAGAAGACTTGATCTCAGTGAATACTAATGACACTTGCCCATATTTCCAGATGTGTGTTATTTATTGTCTACATTGTGATGGAGTCAAGGATTCCATTCCATGGTCAGGATATTAGTCTTCAAAATACACTTTCTGGCCAATGTGATTTAAAATGGCTCTCACGCTGTAAAAGGTGCAGAAAATTGGATTAATAATGGAACCATACAGAAATTCACTGCTATTTGGAAATGCCAGATGTAGTTATAGGTAATGAAGTGCAGGTGATGTTAAAATAATGGATTATTTAAGGTGAGAGGCAGCAGAAACTTCTCAAAAGCATAGACAAACGCTGACAGGACTTTAAGCTTCTCCTTAGTTACTCCAAATTATTAAAGCCATTCTTAATAATATATATCATTCATATAACCTGAGGTCTCTGATTTTACAGTGGAGACCAAAAGGATATGATTTTCACAGTCTCCATCCACACCTCATGGGAAGTTAATGGCAGCTAATTCTATTATTTCCCTGATGTGTATTTCCACTGAAATTCTTGAGATATTTCTCTGCATTCATGATGTCGTCATTTTGCTAACAATAAACAAAACAAATGATACAATTTCTTCAGACATGTGTGCTCTTTTACACAAGTCTTTAATTTCAGATTTCACAAACTAGTCATCTGATGAGCAACTTGTTCTGTTAGAGGAAAACCTCCCAGAGAAATTTAAAAAGAAATACTCAGTTTTAAGCTTTCTTGGATGCCATATTGATACACTTTTATTTTTTCAATTCTATTTTTTATGATAGTTATTAAACAAACCATCAAAATAAATTAAAATCAAAACAAAACAAATAAAATGCTCACCAAAACCTCCTGGAATTACTGCTTGCTCTGAAAAATTGCTTACATCTTCATTGAAATACAGTATAGCTGAACTTGAATTATTTATTTTTTAATAAAGACATCACTTGCTGGACTCTGAACATTTGGTCTAATTGACTTCTTTAGGCATGTCATGCATGTGCAGACCAGTTTGCTGGTCTTCCATAATGTTACATGGCTTTTTGNGTGCTTTCTGGAATGGTTATTTTCATAAATCATCGAATGTGCATTTCTGTGTTGTTGAAGATCATATGAAAAAACAGCTATTCAGACTTAGGCAAGGAATTCTTTTGCATCTGTGTCTGATATGTCCACTGGTAAACATTTATAGAATTTAAGCAGAGGACAAGTAGACAGGGAAAATTCCTAAGCAGTTTTGCCACTTCCAGAAATCCACAAGTAAAGATTTCCTGAGAGCAAGGATTGTATTCTCAATGAAACACTTATTTATACTCTCTATTTTCATTTAGGGTCTGTGACTTCCACAGCTGCACATAGAATGAAGAAGGATATTATTATGCATATAGTAAATGTAGTGTCTGAATATTTTATTTGGTTTCCCTTTTGGTCCTTTGTTGCCAGAAACTGAGCAAATATTTGTTATTCACCTTTTTGAATCTTTAATGTTTCTGTGTTCATCCTTCATATCCCATCTTTGATCACCCTTGTCATGATCCTTTCTACCTTTTTTCTAGTTCTAAGAGACTCTGTTAGTAGAACAGGTGATCAGAACTGTAAATAGTATTCAACACAGAAGCAAATTATAACAAAGATGGCATATTTTTGTCTTCCATTTCTTTTCTAACCATTTCCAACACCTCTTTCCCTTTTGACTTTTTTATGCTTGGAGCTGACATAGACACTGCACAGTAGCTGCAGTAACTTTTCTTCTGAGCAGTGATACGAAATTTGGAGCTCCCTAACTATTTCCTGATCTAGTCCTGGTTACAAATACTCAATTTAGAGTTTCTTTTCCTTCCTACCTTTTTTTTTATATACTGATGAGGAATGCACTGACACTTAAATTTATGTACTATCACAGAGGGTCACATCTCATTGTTGGCTCAGTTCACTTGGTAAATGACTTCTGTTAACTTTTGATAAACTTTTAATTGAATTTATTTAACCTTTTACAGGTCTTAAATCAGAGTATGCTTTGTTTGGATAGTAAACTATGATATTGTAAATATTTCCATCTTTGTTCCTCCATTTGCCTAAAATAGTCTTCACACACAAAGCTACATCTTAAGGGCAGAGCAGATGCGAGATATATTAAATGCATACTAATGCAAGGGCAAAACTCTTACTCTATTAGAATTTTAAAGTGGAAAATGTATATAAATTTGTGTGTAAACATATTTGTGTGTGTATATATATGTCATAGCTATGTAAATTAAATATATTGTGCTAACTAAATAGGTAATTAACAAGACAGAAGTTTCTTCAGCTCAAATTATCCAAACACCAATATTTCATTCGTATAAGGACATGGTAAAATTTACTGCCTTTTGTCAAACAAAGGACCTGAATGTCAGACTAGGAACTTTTAGTACAAAACCATATTTTGCTATGTCATATTCACAATAGTGTTTACAGATGCCTTGAAATTATCTCTGTCAGAGCTATGATTTAGTACATGTTTGTGCACAGGTACAGCAAATGGATCATACATTTGTTAATGACCACTTTTATTTATTTTCTCAGTATAATTTATTATGGTCTACATTTTAAATGAGTGAAATCTGTAGAAAGCAATACAAGAACAGGATATAAGGCATGCAGAGGCTTTTGTTTGTGTCTTTTATTTGACTTATAAAGTAAAGATATGGATATTCTCAATTTCCCTTTTGAGGAAGCATGACAGTTTGGCCAGTTTACAAAATACGAATATTTGTAAACATCTGATCACAAGATGAGAGAAAACAGAAGGTCACACAAGAGGGGAGATAGCTAGAACATCACCTTGCAACCTGTTTCCACAAAATGTATTTCAAAGTACAGAAATATATGTAACTATGGAAGTATTAAAACTCTAGACATCTTCTTTAGAGAGATTACCTGGCTTATATTTTGACTTAGAAAAGAAGAAAAGAGTATTTGCTCATACATAAGCAGGATTTTAGCTTAAGTGCATACCAAATGTTTATTAACACAGAGGAAACCATCATTCTGTTTCCTGTCATGCTTGTGGGCAAAAGAAATAATTAAGAAATATTCTTCAGCACATTTTAATTTAAAAATAGTTGATAAAAGGAAGTGGAGTAACTTGATTTGAGATGTTGATGTTGCACTGAGCTTGAATTGCAGGCAGAAAGTCATCTGTTGTTTGAAAATTCCTTCTACCTGTTACTGTTGCTGGTACGTATGAGGGGCTTGGTCTAACCCAAGATCACCTTGCAAGTCTGACATAGGATGCTTTGTGTAGCTTCAGAGCCAGACGACGCCAAAGCCACACACCCTGACATGCTGATAACAGCCTTTCAAATAGCCACACACAAAGAGAGTTTAAAAGCCTCTCCCCGTTTCTACTCTGACACAGTCTCATTTTGCTAAAGAATCCTTCGGTGGCAGTGGTTTTTGTCAACAACTTTAACAAGAAGAATACAAAAATATTGTTCACACAAGTATGACTTCTCCCTGTGCAACAGTACAGGATTAACTGGGTATTGGACCTCCAACCACAGTGTCTATTTCAGTTGGTCTTCCTCTTAAAAGAACACATATTTTAATCAGTTTAGATTTTTTTTCCCTCTTTCTGTTAATGATGCCTGATAGGTACTAAAGTGGAAGCTGCATCTTGTTAAAATCACTTGTATTTCTTAAGCCTTCCCATTATTGTAATGTTGTGACTCCAGGTTTTCTGATTGCTTTCACAAACTGATAACAACTGATTGCTGCCTGAAGGACTTGATGTATTTTGGTTGCATCACAAAAGCAGGTGTAATGTTGCCCAAATCTCTGTGACTCATCATTTAGAAAGAATGCAGGAGTGAATTTCTTACAATAAAGCCCAAAGGAAGAAGATTGAGATAAGAGACAGAAGAATTGTGGTGGTGTGCTCCACTAAAAACCACCTTTTTTCCCCATGTTATCCGTGGGGACAAAATATAGAGCCAAGGAAGAAATCAGAAGCTACTTTTGGCAACTGTTTGCACATCACTGATCTAACAGTATACATAGGCATAGAATTAAGCAACAGCCTCTCCTCAGCTATGCAGAGGATCATGCAACATAACCCAGCATAGTGCTAGCCATAAACCCTGCTTGCAGGTGGGGGGTAATGTAGGAAGGGAAGTGTTCAGCATCAAATCCACTTCTTTCCCTTCTATTTTAGTTTACACTAGGTGAGCTCTGTCGAGTCCTTTATCTGCCCAAGAATCATGTATTGATAGCCCAATATTGGGCCAAATCTTAAATACAGGATCAGATTACTTACCTGTTGCAACTTGTAGCTGTTTGTATCAGCCCATCCACAGGAGTCTTTAAAAGCAAGAAGTCTTGCCTTTGCAGGTTACCTTGACAGCTGTTTTACAAACCTTTTGAGATAAATTAGGCGTAGTTGTCTTATGGGTTGGATCCAAACAGCACGCTGCCAGTTGGACTTGCATAAAGTAAATGAAATATTAAATGAGTAACTATTCCCAGTCTGAATGTTTTCCACATGCCACTCAAGTCCACATAGAATACTAGGGAAAAATGCACTACTCAGTTTGGGGTGAGAGCAATAAAACCTCATTTGTCAATTTTAGTATTAACATACATGTGTACACTTGGAACTTTAGAGACCACTTTCAGAAAATGTCTAGACTACATAGTCCCATTACAATATTACTAGTAATAAAAACATTTATCAGGGAGACTATCATTGTAACAATAGTTAGTTGCTGTGTAGACATAAAATAGGTGCAGATACAAATACAATTGTTTTACAAACAAATACATAACACACACATGTACGTGGTATAAATATAAATGTTTTATTATAAAAGTTCTCATATTTTGTATGATTTTCTCTCTTTGATTTTTCTATAGTAAGGCCAAGTTCCAGAAAACATGTGAGTGCTGGGGAAGAAATAGTAATTTTTCATGGTGTTTCAGAAGAAAATAATAAAGATATTTGTTTAATTAGAAGATATATTAGTAATAATAATTAGTTTATTACCTGAAATTTTCTATTTTCTGGTTTAAATTAATATATGGAGCTATGTTACAGAACAAGAATCTAAAATGTAAAGCATGGCTTTGCTACATGCTTTTGCACATTTTACTTCTTAGGTTCATGTCCTCATCTTTTCTTTCCCCTCTCAAATGCAAATCTGGTAGCATGACTTTTTCTTGTGCTAAAAATGCTTCTTTAATTAGTGACATTACTTCTGTTCAGAGTTGGCATTATCTAAGCAGTGGAGTATGGGAAGTGAGAATTTGGTTCCCTTTGTATATGTCTGCATTGAATTGTGCAGTTTTGTGGAGATACCTGAACTACTCTGACACAACCCAAGCGATGTAACAATGTCAACATGTTGCTCTGCCAAGGCTAATTAACTTCACTACTTGTAAGGATCAGGTACAACAGCTGTGTAGTGTATGCAATTTCTTTTAATACATGAAAATTGATACCACCCTTTTCTGAGGCTAGAACTTCATTCAGAATGTCATATTCCATGTTGATTTTTCAAGAATGAACATTTCTGTCTCACTATATACAGTGTTTATTTGTGTGGCTTTTCTCTTACACGATGAGGGGAAAATTGCAAATTTAGCCAAGATAAACTGATATTCAGGCTAATATCACCACATGACCCTGAATTATTCAGTGCACCTGTATCTGACAACCCACTGCCTAGCCTGGGTATCACTAACACAGAGTGAGGTTTCACAGTATAAACACACCCTGAAAGACTCTGTTAACACTCAAGGGGAGAAAATGGATGTGTCTTCCCAGGGTGGGGTAGCAAGTTCATGTTGGGGCTAGGAGAGAGCCTGGCTCCTGGACTGACTCTCCAGTTCTGCATTTCAGCTGAAATGAGCTACACATTTTCAAAACATTTAGAAGCAAAATAAACAGCTGTGGAAAATTACTGATTACACTCTTCTTAACCAGATGGCTAAAGTATTCCACCCTCCCTTCTGCTGTAAGTGACATTCAGAGGAACGACCATATTTATAAGACACAGATATTAATTCCTGGAAAACCATTAGAGAGGATGTATAACAGCACTTTGAATTAATTCTGAATCACCAAGACTGTTATTCTTTTCCATGTACTAAACAAAAACAAGTGTTAGTTTTACTTTTTTTCCTTTAAATATATCTATTTGTTTACCATTCTGTTATCTTTTTTTTTTCATTCTATTTCTTTGCTATTTAAGAATAGAGGATTGAACTTGTTTTCCTCAATGCTAGATTTTAGAATTCAAAATAATTTATAGTGTTTGACACATTTCTTAGAGGAGTGTCAGAATGAATCATCATCAATTAGCATGAAAAGTAACTTTGAAACCAGAATTTGATTTTTGAAGCATAAATTATTCATATTTATTTCTCATCATCAAGCTGGGTGGAAAGAAACCTTTAGATTGCACTGACCATTAAATAGTCTCAGAAAAAGGCCAGTAATATTCCAGTCTAAAAACATTTTCATAGGTCACTGATTTTGTGACCCTTGTACACGTTCAGTACTTTTCTTACTCAGCTACTATTCCTCCTTAAATCACATACATTGAAAGACATCAATTCCATATCTATTTTGCCACAAAATCAAAGACCTAACTGAACAGTATCCTTGAATATTACAGCTTGGCTGCCTGTGGTCTGTAATCACGGATAAGACTGATTTTTTTTTTTAATTCATGTCCTAGTTTGGCCTCACAAAAGTTGGGCAGTGGGACAAATACAGGGGAGATAGAGAAGGGTAAGAAATGGGGAAAGGAAAACCAAAAGGAAATATTTAAGATAGATAATGTACTGTGGTAAACAAGTCAACAACCAGCTTTGATGCCTGATGTGTGTGGGATGTGGGTAAGCCCTGTTTTGCCCACTTCAGAAGTGGATGAAATCTGGTTAGTGCATTTACTTCCTCCCTCCACGCACTTGCTCTTGCACATGCGTGAGTATATGAATGGGAGCAGCAGCTCTTTTGTGACTATTATTTCCCTCAGCACCTTCATTATCCACACAGAAATAAAGTACTTTCACTCTCCTTTTCTCTGCATAGCAAAAATAAAATGCTAGTGAGTCCATATTGAAGCACTGAGTCCTAAAATTATATTGGTTTCTTATTTCTTCAGCAAACACCATGATTTCTGTAGTATTAGACAAGAGACTGGTTTATATGGGCTCCTCATTGCACTCAGAAATTGCTTTTTGCCACACACAATGTGGAAAAAGTCTATACTATAAATTTGTGTAGAGGCTAATATTAATGTTATACCAAAAATACACCCTAACAAGTACCTATAAGACTCTGTGTGTGACTGTGAGTCATATATTTTCTTCATCCCACTGCTTTCCTGAAAGGAAACACTACAATAATTTTTAATTGTATGTGTTATAGTTAATGACAATTTATTACCAGCAACTAGTAAAAGATGGGAAAATCTGTAACAAAGATTCAGTCATTCTTCCATGTTTGGGTGTACACCCAGAGTCTGGGTGTACACCCAGACATTACCTGTGCAAGTACAAGAAGTAAATATATAATTGCCAAGTGTAAGGGCTGGGCTGGACACTAAACAAGTGACAGGTGCTCTCTATATAAGGGAATAAGGGAGACTTACAGGTGGGAATAGAAAACTAGAACTACTTTCATAGAAAAAAATAACAATAAAATGATATATAAACTCAATATCGAATCCAACCCTCCTGATGGCAATTATGTCATCATCATCACTGATGCTGTAGCAGATGTCCCAGACCGGAGTCAGTGGCAGATAGGAACTCAGTTCAGGAGCTGGTTTCTGGAACTGGATTCAGGAACACAGTTTGGGATCAAAGAACAGATTGAGTTCTCCTCAGATGACAGCTATTGATGAAGAGATTTTGATCTTTGTTATCCTTCAGCTTTATACTGAATATGACGTCTATGGAATGGAATACCTAGTTGATCAGTTTAGGGTCACCTAAACTGTCCACTCCTGCCTGCAGATGCAGCCTTTTACCCTGCTCCCCACAACGTTGGACAAAAGATTTAACAGTGACCTTGGTCTGCTTACCAATCCTTTGTAGTAACCCTAAACATCAAGTATTATTACTACTAGAAGCAGACAATGTCTGTGAAAACGTGCTGCTACCTTCACAAAGCACAGTTACTTAGAAGAGACTTAGCTGAGAAGTAAAATGACTGAACAGAATTAGTTCTGTTCTAACTCAGACCAGGACAATAACAGAAACTAGAAACTACTAAATCACCTCAGCTGATACCATCCGTAGATGCATCACATAGATCCCATTAGACATATCAATCATAGAAGATATACTTTATCAGTTTATATCTGCTTCTCTGGTGGGTTTTTCAAGACGACTCAGTAATCTAATTTAGATTCTTTAATAGTAAAATCTATCTTAGATTATGCTAAATAGATCCTATAAAAGACTATGCAAATTATTCCCTACTGTCATTACTCTGTGCTTGTAGGCATAGTGACTTTGCTGCTAGCAGGACAAGTGGAACTTGACCTAGTCTGTTTAGGATTTGTGCTATTACAGACTAGTCCCTGTCTGTTTATTCCACCCCTCCCTCCTCCCCATTATAGAGCCTGATTTTATTAACTGAATTCTTATGAGTCAATTTTGAAAAGAAAAAATCCTAATAAATATACTGTATAGGATGTAGGAGAACTTATTTTTAAAGTAAAGAATAATCAGACAGCTGGCATACAGATCTGTCACTTCAATCATTTAAAATAAGGAAGTTAAGGCACATATTTATTTTTAAGGACATGGATCTTAAAATATTTTAACATAAGACTTCTATTCTTATGAACCACTTGGAGAGTGAGAGGAAAGGTGGAAAGCATCCCAAATTGTTTAGGAAAATTAAATGGCTTGAGAGCAATATGCACTGATTCCAGTAGTGTTTGAAGGTACCCTGTGAAGACAAACCTGATGCTACAGTATGGTTAACTTGGTCCCCATTTAAGATGTTTTGAGGACCTATTTGTCTATACTTTCTCCAGTTTTCCAGAGAGGAAAAGAAAAAGGGTAGAAGCCTAGACTAATCCGGATCCTAATGTGAAGTAATGTCAAACACTAAAGTCTGGTTGAAAATGTAAATGTTAAGTTGATAAAGAAAAAATTGTCATAAAATATTTTGTTACTGCTAGTGCTTTATACCACTAATAGGACCAAAGATGCAGAAAGCCAAGGTTAATAAGGATACAACATCAGAGAAAGTACAAATTTTACCCAAAGGATCCTGGGCCATCAGACTAGAAAAAGCAGGAATTGCTTTGTCATCAGAAAGAAGATATTATTTATTCTGAAGTAAGGAGAGACTAAGCTCATGTAAAAATACAAAAGCAAAACTGTAAAGAAAAGTAACCTTAAAAACAAACTACCTACCTACTACCTAATGACAGCTAAAAAGAAGATGAGAATGAGAATGGAGGACAGGGTGTATGCAATAAATTATTTTCTCTAAGTACATTCCACAGGCAGCTTATTAAAATGTTTTAGATGCAATAAATGTCTACAGTGGGACAGGCTGTGTTCTCTGGCCCCAAAGACAAGTGCTATAACAAAGCCCATGTCCATATGGCTATACCCTTTTTCATTCCAGAAAATTCATACCATTGTTAGTATCAGCTCTCAGTCTACGTCTGCCCCCCACACCCGAGCTCTGTGCCTGCCTTAGAGAGTGCTTCTTGCTATAGTAAAATGTTGGTGTTAACAGCAACTAAGCAGTCTGACATAGTATGTGAACTTGTCTCCGGACCTGCTTAGTTTGTTAATACAAATGTATCCAAAAAGACCATTGCCATCTTTCAACTAGCTCTAATGAACTGTATTTTAACACTTTATAATTTTTCAACAGAGATGTACAGCTTCTGTATTGAGGCCTTCATAGCAGAAAAGCAATCTAGATGTTTTATTAGGTAGCAAGTAGATAAATGTAGTGTATATCAGTGTATCAACCTTCTTGCTGGTATGGAAGATGCATAAAAGCCCACATGACTCTATAACTGTTCAAATATTTTTGAAATTGTGTTTGTCTGTAATAGATCTAATTAATAAAACTCAAAGAAAATCTTTTTGAAGCCATAATCTTTCCTCTGGTGAAAGAAGAAAAACTCTTTTTTTTTTAAATTAAAGATCAAACAAGTGGATTGTGATCACAAGCACCAATTAAACCCTTATGTCAGTAGCATAATTAAACTAGACTTTTTTCCCCCTTTCCTAAGTGGCTTCAGACAGTGTTCTACATGCCAGTAGCAGGTAGAAATTCATAACCTAAGAAGATGTATCTGAAGGACTGCTCTGGCTGCCTTTTGGCCTGGGAAAACCAGCATGATGACATTTGAACATGACAATGTCAAAGAAAATGTAATAGAATTATTCCCCTTTTTACACTACTATTTCAGACATCAGACTCTAACCTCATATTTTCCAGAGAATATGGTAACTTAAGGGAAGTTTGTATTATTCCAAAGGAAAACAAAGCAAAGCAAAACAAAGAGAGAAATCTCCTCTTTCCTTCAAAGCTGTATGTGAAAGAAAGGAATATTTTGTGTAAGCTAGACAATTTTAAGCATTCCAAGGTGTTCATATTTTTTGAGTACTGAGATCAATTCTTGTATTTATGTGTTTATTTAATTTACCTTTATTTTTGGTGGCAATACTGTAAAATACTGGAATCCAGCCACAACAAAAATATCTAAGAGGACAGTGAATTTTCTGTAGGACAGAATAGTTCAAATAACTTGTACCATAATTAATTTTATGCTTAAATAAATCATATAGTACTTAGGATTCTGAAAATTTAGTTTCATGATGTTAACATCTGTGGACTAGAAAGACAAGCTGTGTTTTTCCTGAACTTAGACAGAAGGGCATTGCAAAGATGGGGAATGAATTTTGATTAATTGTTTTTCAGTACTGTTCTAGCTACACAAGTCAGAGGACATTTGTAGTCTTTCTCAAAGATAAAGGAAAGAATTTATGTCCTGTAGAGTTTATCACCAAAGTGCTAAAGTGTGGCTGATCTAAATAGCCAAGATCAAGGAATAGTGTTAACATATTTTTCCCAGAGGGAACGTTCAATACCATGCCTGTCCAGTGCTGAGGGAACTTTTCAGAGATGCAGAACTCTGTCTTTGTAGTGTGAATCTTGTATTTCATCTGACAGAAACAAAAGCACCACCTTCTGCAAGCTCTATGTGGACAATCTACTTCTGGAAGATGGGATGATAGAATTCCTTGCCAGAGTACAGAAATTATAACCTCTTTCACCTTTTGTACTTTTATGTCTTTGTGTATTATCAACACAAGATGCATGACATTTTTTTCTTGGAGCAAGATAACATATCCTTTCACAGAATAAGACAACAGCGTAGTTACCAAAGAACATAAACTGTTCTGTTTTGGTTTATTTTGTTGTGGGTTTTTTGTCCTTTTTTAGGTTTTAGGTTTGTTTTTTTTATTTGCTCTGTTTACAACAGATCATTATAACTTATAAATAATGAAATTACCACCTAAGCTGTTCAAAATGGGGAAAATTCTGCATTGAAGTACCCACATCCCATAGCCAACTTATTTCTCCAAACATAACTAAAACCTGTTTAAGTCAATGCATAGTAGCTGTTTTTCACTGGTAAATAAATGCAAGTTTACTATCCAATAATACTTTATTTACATCATCTCTAGTTTAAGTTGGTTTATACTAACAGAGGGAAGAGCTCTCTGTGCCTTCTGAGAGATCTGTTTCTGGCCTTAGATTAGCTGTGGCCAGAGTAGGGGTGGATTCCAGCTATTGGGTAAAGCTCAGCTGGTCTCCTACACCAGCTGTAAAGCTCGTCCACAGGCTCTAAAATTTATCATCTGTCATAGGAAAACTTTCTCAATCCTACCTTAGCAGTTAGCTGCATGGGTATATGAAGTCCTCTGTGTATCAGACACTTAAGCCCCAAAGATTCTTCTGGAAAAAGCACTGGAAATCTCCTTTTTTAACTTTATAGATATGCCTTGTATATTCCATAACTCTGTCCTTTAAATTATGTAGATGATTTAAAAATACATACCCAGTTTTGATCACATGCCCATATGCTGGGGAAGGTTTTGTTCCCATTCTTATACATGTTACTTTCTGATGACAAAACTGCTATTGTCTGCAGGAGAGGCTTACTAAATAGGAAAGAAATAATGCTAGAATGTAATGATTCTAGGAGTCTAAGAAATGAGTATGTGGGCCTGAGCAAAAAAAAGCTTTGATGACATCTATATCTGTTATATGAAGTCATAATAACAATATTTGGTGCATTAAGATTTTTAAAAAATTTCCTTATTATCTCTTGTGAAATTTTAATCTATTATTTCAAGGCACTTCTGTATTTCTGGGCTTTAGAACAGCTCTGTATGGAAGTACAGTCAAATTTAAAGATGAAATAATGTCTGCAGAAGAGAATCTATCTTATTGTCACATTCTAACAGGAGTCTACCCATCCATATATTGTCATTTAATTATCTTAACTGTTGCAAAAGTAAATCTTAAACATGCTAAATTGTTAATAAGTAAATCTCAGGTGAATTGTAGACTTGCCCCATAGCATGCATCTCCATGTCAAGAGGACCAATTTCTTTTCTGGGGAGCCATTATATTTCTTCTTCATGGAACAAAACTTGTTTTTTTCTGTTCACAATGTAAAATTTATATTTCAGATTTGATTTGCATAACAATGAATCCTCATCCTTTCTGCTTACTACAAATCACTTTTTTTTGTTCATGACTTTCTCTTCAGTTGGAAGAAATATCAATTCATTATTTGTGAAATAGTAAAAGCTCATTTAAAAAAATAGAAAGAAAAAGAAAAGAAACTAACCTATGTTGTGTCTTTAATTTAGAAACTGCTTGAGGGCCCTATGGGGTATATTAAATCTGTCTCATTGCCATATATCTTAGTGTACATTTTGCTTGAAACCAGGTGTTTTGTATATTGAACTTTTTAACACTGCAGGGAGGTAAGTATTCACAGCTGGAGTTTTATGCTTCACACATTTTCATGTTTCAGAACAAGGAGCAACCCCTAGGAAAAACTCCTCCAGCATGAAAAGAGGCAGAACAAAGCGCTTCTGTATCTGGTGGCAGGACATGGATATGATGAAGTCACAGATCTAGTACTTGCATATAAAATAGGTGCTGGTGTAACTGAGACAAAAAGTTGTGAGCCATTGATGTGTGTAGATGTGCAGATCAATTGCAAACTTTGAGGTTTTCACTGGAGGAAAATGACATAAAACAAATTCAAAGAAGGATAGACCTTTTTTGTGACACAGATAAAAGTTAAGAGCAGTTGTACTTTTAAATAACATTTGAAGGCTGTCATGTTTACTGTGAGTCACCAGTTTAGCTTTCACACCTTGGTATAGCATATGTTATTACTCCATATAGCATCAACATGTACAGAAAGGTTAAACCAAAAATTATCTTTTTACAATGAGAATATGATTTTTAAAATAATTTTGATGAATATGATATTACAGAATGAATACATTATTATCCAAAGTAGCAGTTAGAGAGATTAGCACTTTTTTCTCTCATCCAGACAAGTAAGAAAATTGTGTCAAGTCTCAAGTTAACTTAGGTTTATTAAGAAAAAAAAAAAATCTAAAACTTCTGTAGTTTTCTGTTATTCCTGTGAAATCAGTTTAGCAAAATAAAAATGAATTCCCCCCAAAAGTAAGTTCTATCTGACATCAACATGCAAGTTTGGAGCTGTCTATTTGATAACTGGATTTCAGTTTTTAGTGGGATGGAAAATAATTTAGAAAGACCTACAAACCAATTTGTCAATAGAAGAAATAACCACATTTGGGGGTTTAGACAGAGCATGTGTCTTCTATCTCAAAAATTAAGACATTTCTACACCTGTAATTTTATCATTTAACAAGTTTATAATCCTTTACCCCACAAGCAAAGGCAGTGATTGTTTTCCTGCAAAGATTAAGAAGGTAAATAGTTTTCTGTGTTATCTGTAATAACAAAAACTTCTGGCAACACAAAAATCCATCTTGAGCCATAGACTGGCACTGAACTGGTTAACTAGAAGGTTATCATCCCTGGAATGATGAGAAGACCCTCAGAAATGCCATTGTTTGGATATGTGGGAGCTGAAAAACGCACGCTAAGTTGCATTAACAGTAAATGCTAACCAATCTGATAGAAAATGAAATTAGAATCATAGAATAATAGAATCTTCAGAGTTAGAAGGGACCTTAAAGATCATCTAGTTCCA
Source organism: Galbula dea (assembly GCA_013399015.1). Lineage (NCBI taxonomy): Eukaryota > Metazoa > Chordata > Aves > Piciformes > Galbulidae > Galbula > Galbula dea. Next base: position 766,811 of record VWZX01004113.1, on the reverse strand, counting down.
ACCCCCCTGCCTGGCAGGGACACTATCCACTAGATCAGGTTGTCCAGGGCCCCATCCAGCCTTGTCTTAAAAGCTTCCAAGGATGAGTGGACTCCTTAAAAACTAAATAAACCATGAAGCAGGTAAGTGCTTATTGATTAGTACAGTTATTAAAATAATCACAGAATCACACAATGTTAGGAACTGGAAGGGAACCCAAAAGATCATCTAGTCCAATCCCCCTGCCACAGCAGGATTCCCTAGACCAGGTTACACAAAAGATGTCCAGACGGGTTTTGAATCTCTCCATAGAAGGAGACTCCACAACCTCTCTGGGCAGTCTGTGCCAGTGCTCTGGCACCTGAACTGGGAAAGAATCTTTTCTTGTATTCACAGTGGTGTGCCTGATCCTTTGGTCTCTTACTGAGACTAGGAATACTCACATTGCAGTGGAAAACTACCTTTTAAAGCATTTGTTTTGATAATTTTGTGCTTTCACCTTTCCTTCCAAAGACTACTGAAGTTTGTAAGTTATACCAGGTAATCTCTCAAGAGAAGCTAGTATTTTGTCACTACTACTTGTCACACTATATCTATGCCAGTTCTACTGTGGAAATCCTTCTGCTGATGGTGATGCATAGCTCTTTTGCTCTCTTTGGATGTTGCAGGCACAGTGGGAAGCATATGCAGGGAAGGAAGGGAGTAAGCACAATAGTAAACACAATGATAAATAGTTATGTGTGGTCAACATTATTACTATTTCTGCCATGAGTGATTTATTACACATAATATTTTATACAAATGACATTTTAAAAATAGAAGGGCAGAGTGGACAGTAAACAAAAATATATTCTCATGCAACAATTGAAATGCAAACAAAGCATAAAATTAATCTTAACTCACAGATGTTATACTGGAGAAAAATTTTGGTCCAGGCAGGAAAAAAGCTTCATTCTGTGTGAAGCAACTTGCTATATGCTTAGTATTAATCAAACAATAAAATGATGAATGAAATGACATCTTGGAATAACACTTTCAGAATAATAGAGATAAATGAAAGAACTTCCTCAGTGTTTTCATTGTTTGAGGGGTTTTTATGATGCATGTTTTATATAAGCTTTTCTTCCATTTTTCTTGTGAGAGAATTTTATACCAGGCTTACAACAAAAGTAAAATGTTAATAAAATACACTCACTTGCTTGATTTTCTATTCCACTTAGAGTAAGTGCCTCTGTGTTGGGGCGGATCCTAAGGCCTTGGCTGCAAACATAGGGCTGTGGGCATTACTGTAATTATTGGGCACAAATCTCATCACTGTTTCTTTGCCATTTCTGTTTCAGAAAATGGTTATTTTACTGTCCAGCCTCAGTGGTGTTCCTTGAACACAGCCTGTGTCCTTAGATATTTTTACAGGAGTACATGTGTGCATATGTATATTGTATGTGTGTATTGTGGAGTTTCAAAGAGAATGAATTTCAGCTAGAATTAAGTTCTGTTATAACTGTATACTGGAATACTCATCTGTAATTCTTTCTCCAATCACAGTCTTCCATGTATTTACCTGAATATGTTTGTCTGAACAAAGACTGCATAAACAAACCTTGGTTAATTTGTAGAGAGAGCTGATGTCACTGTGTGATTTCAGATACATGGATTTAAAACCAGAAGAGTTGCATTTGTTTCAGGAAACTTATTATTACAAAGTGACATATCTTACCATGCTTGTTCTTTTAAAATATCTGTATTATGTTGTTCCAATTGCACTCTTTTTATGTATGTAACTATTTTTAGAATCTAAATTCCCAATGCAGATTTCAATAAATTGTGAAGAAGTGTTAATAATAAGTTCAAATATACCTGAACCTGCAGTGGATTATATTTGACTTATTTGTGTAAACTAGCCTCTTGGAGCAAAAATACACACCAATGGGTGCTCAACAAAATTGGCAATAGTAAATAAATGTGTTTGGGGTTGGGGTTTTTTATTTGTTTTTGTTTGGGTTTTTTGTTTGTTTGTTTTTTAACAGAGGTTCAGCTTATTACATCTCCAGTGGTCATGTTTTTGTGGCAGGAGTGATATTCTATGTAACAATCACCGAATACTTTGGTAAATATAGTAGGTCTGTACAAAATGACAGCCTCATCTACATAAGACAACAAAACATTTCCCCAGCATCTGACCCAGATTTCCCTGCATGTGGTTTTCTGAACAAATAAATGGCTGAACTGTGTGAGGAGCACCATTTATTAGATACTGCACATTCTCCTTTAAAATCTTCAAACATAAGAGCTGCTGTCAATCACCTTCCACTGAGTAAGATTTTACCCAGATAAAATGTCTAGAGTGCTAAAATCCTTTTCAACCATTTTTGTACATATAAAGATGGTTCCAGATCTGTCTGTATGGATTTTGGATGTTTGCCATACTTATGTAGCTACTTTAACTGCCAACATTTGATTTTCCTTTAGCTTTATACAGAAAGAAAGAAGAAGGGTGGGGGTTTGTGGAGAATGAGAGATCTGAATATTTTTAGAATATAAATGTATTTAAAAATTAAAATATTATGTTAATTATAAAGAATTACAATTATAATCTATTTTGGAGAAGCATGTTTGTTCCTCTAACCATTTTTGTCACCTCAGTTGGAGATGATTTAAATTTTAGCTGCAGTTTCTTTGTTTAACTGGAATTTTTATGCCTACTTTAGTTTCTGGGAAATAAGTGACATGCATAGTATAGAGGGAAAGCCTGACCCCTTTGTATCATTGTGTTCCTGGAATTTAGGATTTCCATTTCTGAATAAGGCATATTTCACCCCTGGTGAAATCACTATAGCTGAATGGCAATGCCTGATAAAGGCCAGAAAGGCAGAATTTTAATAAGCAGGAACTGGAGCTCTAAAATAACTTAGTGTGAAGTTTTGCTTCTGTTTACAATGTTCATTACCCTACATACAAATTTCAAAACAAGACAGACTGTTTACAATATATGTAATCAGCTTGGTGTCTTGTAGCTTGAGTACTCCAAGGAATGAAACAATGAAAGCACCCAACAGAAGGGCCCTTCAGCTTAATCTGTTAACTACAGTTCTTACCAGACCTTGGTAGGAATGGGAGGCCCCTGGCTAATCTTTTGACTTGGCTAAGTGGTTCTAGGCACAGAGTTCACAACAAAATAATCAAAGCTCAAGGGGCCCTTCAAAACAGCATATATTCAGTATTGAATCTCCTTATTAAAGAGTGGAGATCAACACAATATTTTAGTGTTATCCTGTTTGCATACAAGGATTTCTTCTTTTTATAAATTGGTCAGGGAGGGAATGAAGATTATTATTTCACTGTTTTCTAATAATGACATTTATTAGATGTGTGTTGATCCTGTATCTCTAAATAATGTAGTGAAAGCTTACTCTGCAATAACCTGGAGATGAGATGCATTTTTGAAATTCTATATATTTGAATATACTTTCCTTATAATCCTCATGTTGACTATATTTTTTAATGTTGTTTTATATCATAATAGTTGGAAATATAAAATCCTAATTTTAAATCAGTGATAGTCCCCTGAGTTTTATCATAGATACTCCATTTGTTGTAAAATATTAAAAAAAGAATGCTTAACATGTAATTTATTTCAAATGAGCTTTTTAGACTGGGGCAGACTTAATAACAAAGACAAATTGACAAATCTCAGAGGAACACTGCATATAAAAACTTTCACTGTGCTTGGGTAATATTATGCACATGTAGCACTCATACAGATATTACTACTATAGTATTTGATAGAACTATATAATCAATAATGTGGATTACCTTAGCTTTATATTGGAGAGCACAAAACCTTTGACTTGACTTCTGAGGGCAAAATTTGAAATTGTGTTGTCAGATATAATAATATGGTAATATGACAGCATATGCTAATTTGGCAAATAAGGTATTTGGTCACAAGAGACAGCTGAAATGACTATGTGTGCTTTCCAGCCTGGAGGAAAAATAAAAAGGGTGTTTTTCTGTTTGGTGGTGGTTGTTGTTTTGAGTATTTTCAAAATTAATATTGAAAATGCTTTTCATATAGCCCTCTGCTTGTGGAAATCAGCCTGGGTATACAGGTGTCAATGGGATTTTTTTGATTTATGCTGGCTGGTGATCTGTACTAGTGTCTGTTATAACCATAGTTACAATATGCTCTGCTGTAATTGTAACAGACAGTATCTGTTCAATTAACTCAACATCTGGTGCAATGCAATGACTAGGAGTGGTAATTATGTTTTGGGGTTTTTTTTTTGGGGGGGGGGGATGTTGTTGTTGTTTGTTTCTTGGGGTTTTTTTTGTTAAATTTGTGTTTGTATCTTAAAAATATAAATAAATTTATGTTACGTTTTATATATTTCTACTCAGGTCTAAAGGTTTTAGAAGATGAGAAATGATTATTCTCCCAGAGGTACTGACACTGTTAATTGTGATGTGTGTGAATTTGTCTTTATTGGTGTGAGTGCTTTATCCAGAAAGCATTTCAAATCAGCATTGTCTTATTAGGGCATTTTCTTGTCATTGAAGGATTTCAGCATGAAGTGCTTATGTATTTTAATATGCATGTCCAAATTACACCCTCTCAGATTTTCACTGCAGAAAGTATAGGATCAGCCTTATCAATAGCATTGACACAAACTGTAAAAGGGATAGAAGGAAAAAGAGTGAAATTGGAACAACTGAAAAGAAAAGTAGACAAGATGGGGGATTCCAAGAGGAATTTGGGCAAAAAATACACAGGGTAGGACTGTATTATATCCTTTTCAGGCCTCCTACACTTGCAGCTGTTGCACCAAAAGCTGATGTCAATAAGACTTTAATTACCTTTCAAATACCCTGTATCTTTTTATACAGACTGGAAATCACTTTCCACATCATTAAGATATAGTTAGTGCCTCAGTGAATAAACAACTTAACCATAAACTGTAGCTGTTGCATACTCTTCCTTTCAGAATAGAGTGTGGAGAAACTACTTTATGGAATAACACATGCAGTGGTCTAAAATTTAGAGCATTTAATCATATTTAAAGGCCTTTAAAAGGACATTTGCTATTATTAGTCTTGAATCACTATACAAAATTTAAGTATAATTTTGAATAACCCTTCTGACCTTTTTGCAGCCAGGAGAAAGAGTAACTTTTAATTCCAAATAAACCTTTTTATAGATTAGGTTATATTTCCTTCTACTTCATATGGCCATCTTATCTTTCTTGATGTTTTTCTGCTAATTTTCTTTCCTCTCTTCCAAAGATATTCCATGGTATTTCCTTCTTATTTTCCTTTCACATTCACAGGAATCTGTGGCTTACTGGCTGAAATTTTAGCAATCATATGTCCCTCTAAAGTCCTTTGAGCCTGAGGGAATATAGTTTTCCTCTCATATTCCTCTTAATTAACATCTGAATATCCTTGTTGGGTCTTCCTTCCAACTCCAGTGATGATATCCTTTCTACAACCAGATTAAAATTAGCAGAAGAAAGATAATGCCATATTTCTGGCATTCAACAAAAAAAATCTTCAGCAAAGATGATGTATGTACACTATCCAATGCTGGCTGTAGCATTGTGCAAGAAATAAGAATAAAACAGAAGTATCTTGTTTTAAGTGACTTTTTTGCTTAAGGAAGACAATTTTTATTTACAAATAAGTTCTATGCTGTTTAAATTTCAGTGAAAATAGTAGTTCATTGTACTTGACACCTAGTCTAAATAATATATAGTTTTTAATCTATACTGAACAAATGAAAAGCTATAAAATGGCTTGGGTACATCTTTTTTGTGGGTTAGATATTATCTAAATCTGCTTAGCTTCTCTCTGATGCATTTTGACATATCACAGTCATCAAAGTCTGAATTCGGTGCCCATCTTTCTTTCATTATCTGTGTACCTACACAACAAGTAACTTCTAAATGAAAACTGTTCTCTTGTCAGTGCAGACTAATAGTTTGGATAACCAGCTAAGATGGCAAGAGAGTAGTGAAAAGTAGGCATATAAAATACTCTACAAAAAGCAGATTATATCATCTCTGGGATTTAACTGTTACAGAAACTGTAAATTAACATTTTTGTAAAGGAATATCACAAGAAGTCTTTACACAGAAGCAAAACCACAGAGGTCTCCATGAGTAAACCTTTATAAGAGTCCTTGATGCAAGTACTATGTAAAAGTGGGTCATGTGAGACTGATGTTGGTATTGATGATCCATGGAAAACAGGGATTGCTTCAAATCTTACAACCCTGTAATTACTTGAATGAACATGAAAGTTGCTTTGCAAATTTATTTCTTTTAGATACTTTCTGATCATCCACTAGTATCTTAAAAAAGGTAACTGACCATCAGTTTCCAACATCAACTTTACTGATCAGTTCAAGTTTTTGAAAGCAAGTAGACATTTTTTAAGAGCCATGCTATCAAAGAATGTGTGACACCAATTTATGTTAGTATTAATTTTAGAATTAAAGTAGATAAACCCAGAACTTTCTTTTTTCAAATAACATCTCAAATAACATGTCATTTGGCATAGAAGTTTGCAGCCAATATCAGGGAGCAAAAAGCAGAAAGGACAAACANGCTTCTTCAGGCAAACCCACAGTACCTAATGAATACAGAATAATGAGAATATAAGAACTTATTAATATAAATTAAAATTTATTTCAAAATTTTTTTTATCTAGTAAACTTCCTTAAAACAGTTTGAACAGAGTGCATCTATTTGAACAATTTATTGAACACTGACTTAAGGATTTAAAGTGATAAACAAATTGCTATAAACAGGAATCAATGTAAAACTAACAGAATATACAAATGTATATTTTTATTTCTGGATTTAAGAACTCAAAAATGTGGTGACTGCTAAAGGCTTTTTCATTCCTTATATCTCTATTAATTTCAATGGAATTATTTTTAGGGAAAAACATGTAGGGTGTCTTGAGGTCATGGATAAACAAATAAATAAACAAAGAAACAAACCCCCAAACCTTTAGAAATGTGAAGTGTTTGAAATACTTTTTTAAAACAATAAAATCAGGTACATTAAAATATTCATTTATTCATGAATGAGACAAGTGAGCTACTCCTCAGGGCATAATTTGTGATGTCACTTTAATTCCAAAATGCATGGCAGGGAAAAGCTCAAGAAATTATGCATAGTATAACAGAAAACAAAGAATTCATTCTTCATGCTAGGTCTTTTTGGAAATTCAGTTAAGAAAAGAGAATCATAGAATCATCTAAGTAAATACACANTTGTTTTCATTAGTTTTTATATTTAGAAACAACATTGATTGTTTACTTTTTATTTGTCCTCTGCCAAAAGTACATGTTTATTTGACCTTTTTGTTCATTATTACTTGTGGTGAGGGAAGGATGATACATCCAGAAACATATAACACAGCTGTTCCAGCCTGAATTAAAGTTTTACAGAACTTTTTCTAGCTATGCAGCAAAATCCATGTCTGTTAAGAAATAAGCTATACTACTAATTATTTTTAGGGAAAAACATGTAGGGTGTCTTGAGGTCATGGATAAACAAATAAATAAACAAAGAAACAAACCCCCAAACCTTTAGAAATGTGAAGTGTTTGAAATACTTTTTTAAAACAATAAAATCAGGTACATTAAAATATTCATTTATTCATGAATGAGACAAGTGAGCTACTCCTCAGGGCATAATTTGTGATGTCACTTTAATTCCAAAATGCATGGCAGGGAAAAGCTCAAGAAATTATGCATAGTATAACAGAAAACAAAGAATTCATTCTTCATGCTAGGTCTTTTTGGAAATTCAGTTAAGAAAAGAGAATCATAGAATCATCTAAGTAAATACACATAGAGACGTAGACAAACCTTGGAAGAATTAAATCTGTTTATCACCTTTTCTTCTGTCTTACCTCTTTTAATCTTGTTATTTGTTTGTCCAAACATTTTAAGATCTTGTCTTCTGCAGCTATTGTTTCTCCCAGTTTTGCTATTTCTGCTCTTAAAAGGATCTTGTGCAAGAACCTTTTATTCCATCCTCATCCTCCCTTTCTCCCATGATGTCCCTTCTTGCTATAACTATTTATGTAAAAGTGTTACTTCTCATAAGAATGATTTAATATAAAAGGGTTAATTAGATTAGTAACGGATGTCATGGTCATTAGTCTTCTGCTTTACAGCTCTTGACTTTGATAACCTTTTTTGATCACATCCTTTCTTCAGTCGTATGATTTCCTACATACATAATTTCCTGGATTTCACAGCAAGTGCCTCATGTTTTATTACCCCTCAGATTATTATGCAGCCTCAGTGTTTTCTAAAAAAAATTTTAAAAGACTGGAAAAAAATATTAAAAATAAAATTTCATTACAAAAAATAAATTGGTATGTGTTTTCTGAGCTTTCCTCTTCCTTTAAAGTCCTCCAGGTGGTGACTTAAAGACCTGTCTTGTCTACTGCTTCCTCTCATTAAAACTAAAATTACTTCCTGATTACAAATGCCCTCCTGTGGTTCCTTTTCCTTATGTATTCCTACACAGCCCAAATTTCCAGCTTGTTTCAAATTTACCTGAAGAACCCTTTCTTCACTGGATTTTCTTTTTATCCCCACAGAATGTATTCCCTCCAAATTTTGTTCCACTTCTATATATATTTTAATTCTCTTTCTTCTTTCTAAATTTAGGAGGAATTTTCATTATAGTATATACTCCAGAAAAAATTTTGCACCAGCATCTCTGGGTCATTCTAACTGTAACAGGACACGATTTCTCAAACAAGTCTGAAAGGATTGATAATATATTGAAAGAAATAAGGATGTGGCAGCTATTTACAACTATCTTATACATTGAATTGCACTACCACTAAGAATTTGGGCTACTTAAACACTTCCTGGTGAATATGTCTTGCTTAGAGAATTTATTTATTGTTCTATTTATGTATTCCTTTTCAGTTAGAATTGTTCATGTGTGCATGCTGTAATATAACAGGCTATTTTTTCCCTAAAGTTCATCTCAATCTTTACTGACATACAATACTTCCTTCCCATTTAAATTGTTTTAAGAAACGTTATATGCCAGTGGTAATACAACAAATCTTGGGGTAAATTTTTAGTCCATCTACATGATAGATCTGAATGATAAACCTCAAAAAGAATGAAACAAACCCCATGATTTGGAGTTATTAAAAATAACCTTAAGTGACTTTTAAGATATCTCATTAGACAATGTCATTAGACATTTTCTCCATCTCTTCTTCAAGTTCCACAGCCCCTGCAGGTAACCTATTCTAGTACATTACTCATTAAACCATTAGAAAGTGTTCAACAGTTCAAGCCTGAATTTTCTGATTTTCAGTGTGGTTTCATGACTAAGTCTTACCTTTTATGGACTCAAATTAGACTGTATACATTCTATTTCATATGATGAATATTGCATTTTAACCCCAGGTTATCTGCAAACAAACAGAAGAATCCAGGCAAAGGCAGTACCTTACTAAAGCAAACTTTCACCTGATCTCTGTCAATAGTCAGAGAAATGTTCTTAATATCTCGTCCATTTCCTTTTAAGCTCACAACACTTAATTAAAACAACAGATATACTTAACCAGACAAGTCCTTAGATATGCATATATTTCCTCACACTTAGAAAGACATAATAACAACCTTTATTCTACTTACAGGATAAGAACTTTGTGCTACATTTAACTTGAATTGTTCATTTTTTTTTCAGAGCTTGAGTGGACATTTGACAGCTGCCAATATGTCAGATACTTACTGATAAGTTTGAAAATTAAGTCCTTGGGAGTGTGATAAAGAAAATTCTTAAAAATAAAAAAGGTTTTAAGAACCTAGAAGTCAAGTATTTTGCATTACAAACCTTACTGAACAGGTGAACAGATTTTAGGAAGCATGTGGACTCTGTGCCATATAAATATATCTTAAGCCACGCAGTTCTTTCTTTCTAGACACTGCCTTGTGATATCTGGATACTTTGTTTTTACCAAAGAGGGAATTATGTTTTTATTTTCACAGGTTAATTTCATGAACTACCCTGAATATTTCCTCATGTGCCATGTCTTCAGTCCTACTGAAAAATAAGCCACATACTCCTTTAAGTTTTAGATAGCACACAGATTATTTTTAATCTGCTGTATCCTGGCTGAATAGGGGCCTTATTTTTCTTCTGTATTTTTTTCTATCATTGTTTCTATTAATTCTCTCTTCAGTGCTGAATTGGCTTGGTGTTTTAGTAGTTCTCATTTTATCCTTATGCATCCTGATATCTAGGACTGTAATTATATTTTCTAGTCACTGTTGGTTTCTCTTCCACACAGGCTTTCTACTTCCTCTTAATATCCTATCTGAGTGTGTAGTTGGTTGACACTGGCTGGTTGCCAGGTGCCCACCAAAGTTGCTCTATCGCTCCCCCCCCTAAGCAGGATAGGGGAGAGAAAATATAATGAAAAGCTTGTGGGTAGAGATAAGGACAGGGAGATCACTCACCAATTACTGTTGCTGGAAAAACAGACTTGGGGAAATTAGTTTAATATATTATCAATCAAATCAGAGGAAGATAATAGGAAACAAAACAAAATTTTAAAACTACCTTACCCCCACCCTTCCCTTCGTCCTGGGCTTAACTTTACTGCAGATTTCTCTGCTTCCTTCCCCACAGCAGCTCAGGATTCCGGGTAATAGTCGTTGCTGTCAGTTCGTCACACACTGTCTCTGCCACTCTTTCTTCCACAGCAGGAGAACTCCTCACACACTTCCCCTGCTCAAGCTTGGGGTCCCTCTCTCAAGAAGCAGTCCTCCACAAACTTCTCTAATGTGAGGCCTTCCTGTGACCTGCAGTTCTTAATGAACCACTCCAACATGGATCCTTTCCATGGGTTGTGGTTCTTCATAGAATCATAGAATGGTTTGGGTTGGAAGGAACCTTTAAAAATCATCTAGCCCAACTCCTCTGCAGTGAGGAAGGACATCTTTGCTGATGTTCCTGATCAGGTTGTTTAGAGCCCCTGTTCCAATACTTCAGCACCCTCACTGTAAAAATTTTCCTCCTTATATCTAGTCTAAATCCCCTCTTTTTTAGTTTAAAACCATCATCCCTTGCCCTGTCACAACAGGTCCTGCTAAAAAGACTGTCCCCATTTTTCTTATATGCCCCCTTTAAATACTGAAAATCTTCAATAAGATCTTCCCAGACCCTTCTCTTTTCCAGGCTGAACAACTGCAACTCTCTCAGCCTTTCTTCACAGGAGAAATGTTCCAGCTCTCTGATCATTTTTGGGGCACTCTTCTAGACCGACTCTTACAGATTCATGTCTTCCTTGTGCTGAGGACTCCAGAGCTGGACACAGTACTCCAGGTGAGGTCTCATCAGAGAGCAGTAGAGTGACAGAATCACCCCTCTTGACCTGCTGGCCACACTTCTTTCAATGCAGCCCAGAATATTGTTAACCTTCTGGGCTGTGAGTGCACATTGTTGACTCATGTCCAATTTTTCATTCACCAGCACCCCAAAGTCTTTCTCTGCAAGGCTCCATTCATTCCTTAGTCCATACTGATACTGAGGATTGCCCCAACTCAGGTGCAAGACCTTGCAAAAAAATTAATTTTTTTATGGTTAAACATAAAGACTTGTTATGGCTCAGGATGTGGACACCTAATATTAAGGTAATGCAAATTTGATGTAAAGTTATAAGTTCATAGTATCTTGTATCTATTTGTGCAATCATCAATTACAAGAGAAAAACACTGACTTTCTTGCTGTACGACTCTATTTTATGTTGCTTTATATCCTGGGTCTTCTATTATTAGTTTATGCTGAACCTGTTACATTACAAAAAGATAACTGGAATAAAACCAGCTCTTGAATACTGGGCTCCTGTGGTATATACTTGTTCTGTGAAAGTTATCATTCTGTAGAGATAGAAAAATAAATGTAGGTGGTAGTCTTCAGGGATGAAGAGTTCATTACTCTCTTACCACTGAAACAGTTCTAGCAAAATGAAACTTATAAAGACTAAACATAGACTTGGGAAGGGGAGTGGGTTAGTCTTTTGCTCCCAAAAGATATAGCTTTTTCAGGATCATATTGTGAGCATGCTGGTTAGAAATTGGGTGAAATATATGCTGTTGCTTTCTGTTAAATTTTCTTTATAAGAGTACTCTTTCCTGTGCTCATTGGATCCTTCACTTTCATTACTCACCTTTATGGGAAAAAAAAAAAGAGATCATCATCTTCCTCCCTTGTTCCTCCCTCAGTTGGTTAGTAGTATTGCCTGCCACATCCCACAGTAAATAAATTTCATGTGAAAGAACTTCCTTCTTAAGAATGCAAGAAATGCTCATCTTGTGTTTATTTGTTCTGGCTGATTACCTGGCTGAGTTGTCACAATGAACATATAACATTGTCCTAGAACAATAACTTCTGGAGTTGCCTTTGAACTGCAGAAATGAATATAAACTATTTTACAAATAATTATTCTCAATTGCAACAAGATAAAGACTACAGAAAAGGACTTGAGCAGTAATTGTTATCTGAATATAACAATGTAATTTCTTCTCATTTTTTCTGGCATTCAAGGAGAGGTAGTTTTACTAAAACCATGAAAGAAAAGATGCAAATCTCATCCAAAGTATAAAAATTGAATATTCTTGTGTTCTGGATTCAGATGGGCATCTTGTTTGTTTCCTGACTGTCTGTTGGTATGAAACTTGAACAACATTGCTTATGTATTACACATTCACATGAACAAACAAATGCACATTTCTCAATGCTCATATTTTCACTAAAAAGCACAGTGCACAGTAGACTGAACAATAAGGGACAAAGCTGGGATAATGTCCAGTCTTGATGGATAAGTGAAAAAGGCCATGGAGTGTGACATATAGTGCACTGTCCTCACAGATGATACAAGGCCAAGAACCACAGCTCTGCATGTTAGAACATACAGACAAAACTTTAAGATTTCACAGTTATGATGATAATTCTTGAATTTTAGGTGTTTGATCCAAATTAATGATTAAATCAGGAATCTATTTATTTTTTTGGAGTTCTTGGAGGAACTTGATATTCTGTTACAAAGATTTTCCTGAAAATTTTTATGATTTTACTCTGAAATTAATAGTCACTTGGTTCATTCTGTGTAACAGAGCACACACTGTGATAATGCTAATAGCTTGTAAGAAATAATCATAAAGGTTTTAAAGGCAACTACTGGAAATAACCATAAAACACAGCCATATACTTTGAATTTAAACTGACAGACATTTTCTTTAAAGTACTGGGAGTTTTATTTATCAAAATGCCCTTAATATTATTAGTAGTATTACAGAATATGGAGGATGTTTCTTTTCAAACATCAAACCACTAAATATCTGGTCAATGGGAACATGTTCATAGACTGACAAATATCACTTAATTTGCACATTTTTGCATACATGTTTTAGTAAGACTTTTGTTGATTAAATTCTTGGCTATTGCACAAAAATAAACGAATGTTTCCCCATATCCTTCTTTGAAAAATTAGACAACTCCTTTAGTGTTTTTTCATTTAAATCTGAGCCACTGCTCTTCTCCCATTAATGTCTAGTAATGTCTAGTAACTAAAAGTGTGGGTTTGGGTTTTTTTCTCCATTTTTCATAAGGTAATAGAGTTTGAAGGCATTGTGAAATATAATATTGTTGCACCCCAGGGAAGATGATAAACAAAATGGAAGAGCTCAATTACTTTGTCTAAATCATTTTTCTTTAGGTGCTAATTTGCCAAAGTATTTCTAAATTACTTCATATACTTCAAGCATTGTATTCTGGTATTGGATCAGCTTTTATGAAGAGCTTTAAAAATATCACTAGTAAATGTTTACTCAGTGTTTCATGTTTGATCTTTTTTGTATGATCCTTATACCAAAGCTGGAATTTATTTTCAATGACTACATATAAATGCAGCACACGCTCTGCGTCCTAACAGATGCCATCTGTAAAAGCATTTACTTTAAATTAGTGGAATAAGTAATCAAAAGGGCTTTGTACTTAATGCAGAACTTTTGGTGACTATTAAATGCTCATTAGAGGGTGTTTTTGCTGTATGACTGTCAAAATCAGCAGGACGTTTATGTTAGATTTCCTGAGTGGGTCAAGATTGAATATGATTTTACAACTTAAATAACGTAAATGAATGCAGGTTATTTCAGATCTCCAGATGTTCCTTAAACTCCCTGCCCCTAAGTGAAACTTGCAGCCAATTTAACTTTTGCAGCAATATTACAGTGCAGATTTGTGCTTCAAACATTTAACAAGTCTCTCATTACATTCCAGTCATTTGTTCCTTAACCATCACAAATGAAAAAGATGAAGAGTTTTATATTGGAGTTCTCTTTCTTTATAACATGTATTAATAGATGCTTCAGATCAATCTATTATAAAAAGGCTTCTTCCTTACTAAAATTCCTTACAAAGCCAGGTTGCCTGTCCATATTTTAGATGCTCTGACTACTCTTAACTGAAATTAATTTAATTTAAAAACTAGGTAAATACTGAAAACATTTTCTAAAGGTGAATAGCAGCTTGAATGCTACATCTACAGGTGTGTGAGTTTTTTATATCTTAGTAAAGATTTCTGTATTCTTATATATAAATTATGATACAATAATTTCTTTGTCAATAAGAAACACAGGTGCCTATGTCTTTTTTAGTTTTGGTTTTGTTTCTTTATATAGCATATACTACGCAAACTCCAAATCTTTACCTGTTAGGAAGAAGGTTATAAAGATAGATTTAGAATCAATTAAAAAGTTTAGTAAAAAATCCTTAAAAGTGACCTTTAAACAAGACACTTTCCTAGGTAAATTTTCACTGTAAAACAATCACTTTGGGGTTTTGCAATGATGTAGATGAAAAGTCCTGTTAGAAATTAATTTTGAATAGATAAACTCCAGTAGAAAACCACTAAAATATTATGGTTTTCTATAATAAACAATGCTTTTGCATAGTTTAATTCCAAGATAAGATGAAGTATTCATGTTACCAAAGAGAAAATAAGCAACACAGAATACCATACACCATTAACACTAGCTCCTATAGCAGCTGAAGGTTTTGGGCCCCTGGATCAGGACCTGTAGGAATGACTTGTAGAATTTTCATTAAAGAATTACTGTTTGAGATATGTAAGGGGTCTTACAGGTAAACATCAAAGAAATTCAATCAGCAGTTGAATTCCTTTTAAGTAGTAAATATAAGAAGTAATTAAAATTCTATGACAAGATAAAGACAACTCCATCTATATATTCTGACAGTCTGTGACCACATTTGTGTTCTTTTCATTAGAAGCATAGGATAATTCATTTTGGAGCCAAGCTCCTGCTAACAACATAATCATACAAGATCTTGAGGTCTTTATTCAGCTGTGTTCTGAAAATATCGAAGGATTGAGCCATTATGACTTCTTCAGGTAATGTGTGCTTGACTTTCCCTGTGAGAACAGATTCTTCTCATGTCCAGCATGAATATCTCTTGTTTCAATTTGTGCCTGTTGGCCCTCATCCTGCCACAATAAACCACTGTGAAGAGTGCAGCTGTGACTTCAAAGGCCCACAGGACGGCTACGAGGTGCCTCAAAGACATCTCTGCACCAGGTTGTACAAGCTCCACTCTCCTAGTCTTTCCTCAAGGGGCAATTACTGTAGCCTGGTCATCTCGATTCTTTTCCACTGAGCTTACTACATCATACTGATATCTTTCCCTCACTGGAGGAAGCCCCAAACTGGGTATTATAGTATGTGTGAGTGCTGGGTAGAGGGAGATAAAAATATTCTTTCATCTCCTGGTGGTGTTTTTTCTCATGTAGCCCCACTTGCTCCTGGCCATTTTTCCTGATAAAGCTTTCTGCTGTTTCCTTATTATTATTTTCTATTAATGCTGGTCTCACCTTGAAAAAAACCCCAATAAATATGGTCACTGAGCCAAAGCAAAAGCAAATGTATGACTTTTAAGTTACTGGTGAGTGCATATATAGAAATAGTGAAGTATCCTTTATAAAACATAAAGTATATTGCTGTAGAAAAAGGGGCAGGATCTCTGTTTCAGATGCAGAAGCACCTTTTACAAAAACTGGGAGGTCTAATCCCTTTAAATTTATGTGGGACTCAAACTTGACTAACCCCAACTAGATTTAAAGCACAAAACACAAGCCATAAATAGTTACCAGTAGAACATAAACCCTGGGGTGCTTGCTTTGTTACTTAGTTGGGGGTTTTTGTTTATTTTTGTTTTGTTTGGTTTGAGGGTCTTTTTGTAGGACTTTTTTTTCACTTCAGCTAAAAATATTTGGAAATGTAATGTAGCTTCTTTACAGTCAATGTGTACACTGTTCTAAAACTGATTTCCTTTAATTATCTTTCATAAACACTACTAGTAAGTGGACAGCTTAAGGTTCCTCACTCTCAGATATATGTAGTTTCTTTTTCTTTAGTTTTCCTAAAATACAGAAGAGCACTTCTGTATCCTGGTAAGTGTATCAAAAAATTGAGTGTTTTCACCCAAGAAATGGCTGTATGTATGTTTATTTCAATTTAAGAGTGAGTTATTTAAAAGGATTTTCTGATTTAACACTTAGCTACACAGACTGACATCTTTTTTGGCGTGTGGATAATACCCCTCAAAATGGCAAAATGCCAATGTTTTATACTAAGTGTGTGTTTCATTTGAGGATGGAACAAACATACAGCCAACACAGAAAGACATATTGGATGCAAAAAATCAGAAGGAAGATGAATGCTAATACTTTACCTTTATTGCATTGTTGCTCTCTATATTAAATCTATTGGACTATTTTGCTTTTTTTGCTTTGGTTTTTTTTTTTCCTACTTCAGAGATAACTTTTAAGTTCAAATAAATATGTCAAGACTGTGTTTCAGTATACATGTTATCTATGTTTTTGAATTGTCCACATGTAGGTTTTTGTTTAGCTGGGGGATTTTGTTGTTGGTTTTTTGGATGGGGATTTCTTTTTGTTCGTTTTATTTTTTATGAGCTACTGTGGCATTATAATAAGGTTTGGGGTTTTATTTTGACAAATAAATGATGAAAATATATTAATCCATTTGTGCTTCTTCATCAAGTCACTGCAAAATTGAACCCTATTATATTCTGAACATATTTTCAAACATGGAGTACAGGTGGCCAATCTGGTTATATTCTCCACAAGTACAGCAGGTCAGTTCTGTGTAGAACATGTGTTAGTAGAAAGCATTTCCTTTTCCTGGAAGTGAGATTTGAAAGCATGTTGATCTAGTTGTTAAACATATCATTGTCAGATGAAAACCTACTTCAGCAACTCCACTCCTCATCATTTTTTTCGTTGTTGGGTTGTTTGTTTTTTGTGTGTGTGTTTTTTTCTTTCTAATATTAAAATTGTTATTCCAGGTTAAAATCAAGATGAGAAAGCAGATGGAGTGCAATGCTTATGCAGTATAAATGAAAATCTATGTCTTCAAGTTACAGAGTTTTCAATTCTGAGACTCCATGGTGTCCAAACTTTAGGGCAAGGAAATCTCCATATGAAAAGATAAAGAAAATTAATAATTTCTTACTTTTATTTTGACCCCCTAATGTGCATCATGAAGATGATGATAATGGTGATGACTTCCCCTGTTTCCAGTATGCTGTTGAGCTTTGTTTTCAAGGTTTAGTAAACACTGCATTCTTGAATAATATGATGGAGAGAAAAGGCACCCAGACCTTCCAAACAGCTGCTTTTCCTTAGCCAGCAGTGTCAGTTGTCCTGGTAAACTTTTTATTATAATGTTTATATTTTAAAAATATTTTTAAATACTCTTCATGTAAAGGAGAATATTAAGAATTCCTGTTCACTATTTTCCAACAAATTTCCCAGCAAAATTATTATCTAGAAATCTAATTTTAAAAAATATTAACTGTGAATGCCTGTGAAAGCCAAGAATGATTCTGTAGGTGCTGATCCTCCCCAAACTTTATGTTGTGATTTAACCCTGACAGGTAGCTCAGCCTCACACAGCTGCTTGCTCACTCCCCGCTCTGAGAAAGGCATTTTAACAGGTAAAGCAAAAGCTACATAAGGAAAGAAAATCAAGGAATTAATTCACTAGTTCCTATCAGCAGACAGGTGTTCATCCATCTCCAGGAAAGCAGGGTTCCATCACATATAATGGTCACTTGAGAAGACAAACATCATAACTTCTAATGTCTCTCCTTCCTCCTTCATCTCCCAGCTATTATTGCTGAGTGTGTTGTCACATGATAATGATTATCCCTTTGGTCTGTTGGGATCAGCTGTCCCAGTTATGTCCCCCTTCCCAGCTTGCTGGTGGGATGGGGTGAGGATCAGAAAAGGTCTTGACTCTGTAAACACTACTTAACAACAACTAAAACATTCCTGTTTTATCAATACTGTTTTCATCACAAATCCAAAATATGACACCATTCAAGCTAGTATGAAGAAAACTAACTCTGTCCCAGCCAAACCCAGTACACTTGGTCTTATACTTACACTTGGAGTCTTCTAGTCTCCAGGGAAAGAAACAACATGTGCAACAGCTACACTACAAATATACATTTTAGATTATATTCACATATTAGTATGATGTGTTGGACTGGGGGAAGGTCTTTAGATTTTCTGAATAATTTCTTTACCCAGAATATAGCTGCACTGAATTAGTAAGTAGCACACTATGATTCTCAGTCCTTTTTTTGGTTAATATAACTTTAAAATTCCAGTATAGCTATTCATATTTGATAGTTTTACATTCCTTTTCTGTAAGTGTTCTCTAATATTTGTTAAAATTTAATGGCTGTTTTTTAACATTTATGTAAACAAATTTGTTCATTATGCTTTTCCTCGAGAGTGAGAACAAATGGCTACCAATAAAAAAGGCAATAACATTTTTTGTAATTAAGATTAAAATTCAAAAATATTTCATTCTTGAACTGCTCTCACTAGGTTTTAATTTTTTCCCTGAGGCTTAGAAAAATGAATAGTCCTAAGTCACAGAACAAGTAGTTTTGCCATAAAGTGAAAAAAAGTGTTTAGATTTTATGTGTTCCTCTATATTTTACTTGAAGACAGTTTTCAATCTAATGTAATTGATAAGATAAATTTTTTCTTATTTAAAAGAGTCTACATGGATACAATAACTGTTCACCTATAATTTTACTTTCTGCCTGATTATTTGCAGATTTAATTCAATGTCTGTTTTAAATCACTTTTACTTCAAGTTAATTAGATTATATTACCAGATTCCTGATACTTGAAGTCAATAATAAAGTTTCAGTGCAACCATGACAGGCATCAGAGAAAAATGAATGTCAGTTTTATAAAGACATCGGTTTAAAATGAATGATGAAGGGACTGTAGTTAAAACTTCAGGTTCAATTTTGAAGACTAAATAAGCAATTAGCATAATTGGTTAATCCTCAGTAGAATGTTGAATAGCTGTAATGTATATGAAATATCATTATAACTTTTTGAGGGAACAACATTCAGTCTCTCTCACACTAAATCATACATTTGCACAATAAGCCAATCAGTGGAGCTCTGAAGCTGTTTCTGCTATGCTTCAAGAAACATACCATTTTCTTTCTTTATTCAAATCTATTCCAGTCAGGAAAGGATGGGTTAGCACATTTTTTTTTTTAGTCATGAGTATAACATCAATAAATCATTAATAGAGTAATAACTGATCTGTCATCAGAAACTCTAACCTTCTAAAGGTAAAATATGGTGAAAGAGATGTGTAGAATCAGTGAAAACAAAACATTTTTTTCTTTTCAAATAAACTGTCTGAATGCATTACTGGTGCCTAACTGAAATATAGATTTTAAAATTCAGTGACAAAAAAAGAAAGCAAACAATCCTGACTATCATATAACTTATATTCTTTTAGCTGTTGATTCATTTTTTAAAGCAAACAACTGAATATTTCCTTTCAATTGACCACGCAGCACATTTAGTCTTCAAAGCCTGTAGCTTCATTTGGAATTTCTTTCTAAACAAAGATTTCTAAGTGCATGTTTCAGCAGCTGTCTTGTCAGGTTTCTGAAAGAGAAAAATTAAAGCTCTACTATATTTATTCCAAGTCTTCTCAGTGACTGATCTAGTATGAAAGTTAATTCTATTTTCTGTTTATCAGGAATAAGGCTTATCAAAGACGCCGTATGTAAGTAATTATGAGAAGCTATCACACAGATGGTGGATAATAACGCATAGCTGGGGAGGATAATTTCTTCCTTTTGACAAGTGAAGAGAAATGGCATTTGACTTCTCTTCAGAAATGATAAGACTTAATGCTTGACAGAGGTATAGTCTGCTTCCATTTTCCTAAGGAAAGGAGACCTAATGTTGATAATCAACTTACCTTTCAGAGGGCGGTTCCTTGCCCTTTTTCACTTTAACATTTTATTAGCTTTCAAATTGCTAAGTGGTTACTCTGCCTTTGGGATGTTTATTTGTAGAGCCAAGCCTCATAGGGAGGAACCAGGCACTGACTTGTGTTTCCATTGTTTTCACTGAAGGGAGCTAGAGTAGACAGCTAAATTTGTTTTTACTACTGTTCAGTTGCTTTTCTTACATGCAGTCCATTCGTGGAATATCTGTATAACGTGCAGGTCTCTGGGCTGTTTGAGCATGTTGTTATTTCCTGGACTTTACTGCTGCTGCTTGCAAAAAAATGAAGTTGTAATAAGCATGTATGGCTACATGTTTAAAGTAGTCTGTCTAAAAAGGGGTTTGTGTGTGGTGACTCTGGATGGACATTAATTTCTTCCATGGTGAAAGCTGAGAAAAAACCTTTAAATGACTTTATTCTACTCTTACTGACCAAAAAGAGTCTCCTTTTGCCAAACAAAAACCAAGCTTCCTGAAACTCAACATATAGGTTTTAAGCGGGACAGGAATTTTCTGTAAGTTTTAATGTGAATCAGAAAAAGCTCTTTGAGGGACAGAGATGCAGGAAGGTATTTTAGTAACTGGAATTTTTAACAGTTCTGCTATTTTGAATCTGTGCTTGGCTTTCTGTTCCTGGTGAGCAGGTGGTGCTGTTTTTGAAATGGGTCTGCAGCTTCTAGCAAAGAATTAATTTTTAGCGTTTGTTTTCACTTAAATAAAGCTATGTAACTTCCCAAATATTATTCACATATTACAGTAACTTTCAAATTCAGCAAGACTCTGATACCTAGGGATGATTTTGCAAAATCCTTATGACTTCCATTTTGACTTTGCAAACTTTAAATGGTTGTCAGGTTTGTGTCTGGTGGGGTTTAGGTAGCAGGGGCCGGTGCTACTGGTGTGGTCTCTGTAAGACTCTTCACTAAGCTCCCCCAGCTGCAAGTCAGACCCACCTCTGGCCAAGGCAGAGCCAATCAGCACCTTTGCAATAACATAGTTACACGGGAAAAACCTGCTGGGCAGGTTTTCTTTTGCTTTGTAGTTCTTTGCTGTGGAAGAGAGTGGGATGTGGTAGAGACAACCATGCAGACGCTGAGAACAGTGAGGAAGGAGCCCGGGAGGCACGCTGAAGCATCCATTCTTCTTCAGCCCGTGATGAGATAGCCAGCTGAGCCCCTTGCAGCCTGCCCACGGGTCAACGGTGGATCGTTGAGGAATTTTCCCCCAGAGGAGGAAGGAGTGTTAGAAGAAATACGGAGCAGACTGGGACTGACCACAACCCCTATTCCCTGCCCCACTGCACTGCTTGGGGGGAAGGGGAGGGGAGGAAGTAGCAGAGTTTGACCAGGGAAGAAGGAAGGAGTGGGGGGTAAGGGTTGTATTTAAGATCTGTTTGTATTTATCTTTGTCCTGCTCTGGTTCCATTGGTGGTTTACTGTGGGTTTGTTTGAATTGAGTTGATTTTGTTTCCACGAGTCTATTTTGTCTTTTGTCCATGGCCATAATTAGTGAGTAAACCTTCCTTGTCCTTTGTCTTAACCCTCAAGATGTTTGTTGCATTTTCTCCTCCATATCCCATAGGAGTGAGCAAGTGGTTGTGTGTTTGCTTTGCTGCCATTTGGGTACTCAGTGGTTCACTCAAATCACATTGCCAGTATAATTTTATTCTTTTTTTTTTCATAATTTCATTTTACACTGAAGATATTAGCATATGTGTTGNAAAAAAAAAAAGAAAAAGTGACCTATGGGGAAGGCAGAGACACAGAGATAGTACAGGAAAGGAAGTGAAAGGCACACATAATGGCTCTCCAGATCTAATAAAAGCCCAAAGGAAAGAGGATACAAAACCTCACAAATGTTTACACTACCCCTTCTCTGCACTCAGTCAATAGTACCAGCGATGAGGGCACTCATATTGGATTCCTGAGGCCTCTTCAAATATCTGTTTTGCTAAATTCAATTTCCCAAGGAAGTTCTATCCTCCCATTTCTAAAGGGTTTAGTGTTCAGAACCAGGAGAGATATCTGACAGAGCAAAAGTAAGTTGGATTGCAGCAACTCACTGAATCTGCATTCATATTTTATTATATGTTGGTCACTTCTGTTAAAAAGTTTAAGAGAAAAATATTGAAAAGAGAGAATTATAACACATGCAAAACTTTTAAAAGCTTGTGTAAATCAGCTTTGTTCCTGTGGTGAGTGCTCATTCAACCAAAGGCAGTAAATCAAATACAAGAGTGAGAGAGAGTTGTAAAGTGTTTTGAACCCTAGACATTGTGTATAGTCCTGTACACTACCTATAACTTCACTAGCAAGCATAAATTAGAGTAGCTAGTAGGAGGGAAAGGCTATATGCAGTGGATACATTTAAGGAAAACACATGAGGAAATGTGTCAATAAAGGGAAATGCTCACAAGGAATAGTAGGTAGTGGATGTGGAATCTGGACTCACAGAATGGTTAAGATCTTCTATTTTCTTATCACAGTGTTTTGCAGTAAATATGAAAAACAAATACAGATGAAGTTACAAAGACATAATAGAAAACCTCTGAAAGTAAAACTCTGACAACACTGTCAGAGGCCTTCTTCATAATACAAATAAGGTATGTTAATCAATTATAGTCAAAAGAACAAGCTGCCTGTATATTTCACCAAGAGTAGCTAGGCTTCCCTGGGAAAAAAGCCAAGTGGCTCCTGTGTGTTTATTGTTTTGCAGGCAGAAGCAAGACTAAAAACTCACCTAGAAACAGTGAGAACAGGTTAAAGAAAATGGATGAACTGGTCTACCAAGGGGAAAATTATTCATAAAATAAGTAAATCATCAGAGCAGAAATTAACAGCTTCACAATGAATCACAGGGGCAACCCTGCATGGAATTGAAAGAAGAGTTTCATTGGTTTTCTAGCACAAATAGAATTACTTGACATGAGACTTGTTACTTGTTACATTCAGAGTTGAATGAATAATTAAGAGGAAAAAAGCAATGAATAATTTATTCAATGAATTTGGTGTGGTTTTTTTTCCCCTACAGCCTACTGATCACAACTTTCTTAAATGTGTTCATTATATAAATTCATTCAACTAATATTCATTTACATTCTTAAAAGATTGGTTTTAATTATCCAAAGGGTATGTTGCTTGCAATATTTGTGACTGGTCAAAGGAAGTCAGATAGAATTGCTTTTAACACCTGACTGGGTAAAGAGAGAACCAAAGTTAGTGAAAATATACAACAGTGTAATTACCACTGTGTATAACCAAGTACCAGCTCTGAAATACACCTTTTAAATACTTATGCTATGGGTGTCAAACTTTAGGCATCTGCTTTCAGAAATTGCAGACAAAGAGAATTTATTCAAAACCTGAAACAAAATGTAGTTCTCTATTTCTATCTACTTTCTGGAAGCTGAAATTGTTTTCCAAGGAAGTTATCTTCATTTTACTAAGGAACTCTTGCAGACTGCTCTCAGTAGCATAACTCTCAAGTAGAAGCACCAACTCTTCCAATGTTTTAGGTACTCAAATCCCCAATAAAATTAAATATGATCCTTTAAACCTGTTTCCTTTGACAAAAAGTTCATTACAGTTATAGTAGTGCATGGAAGGGACTGACAGAGAGCATTTCTTGCAAATATTCTAAGGTTAACATGTCAGTGGTTTGCCTTCAGAATAAACCTCTGCTTATGTTTTCATCTAAGACACTTATAAACACAAGCAATTTTAAATTTCTCATAAAAGCCAGTGATAGATCCTTTCATAGTTCAAAAACTCATAAGTCTGCCATCCAGCCAGAACTTGAAACTAAGTAACAATTTAATAAAAATACCCCAACCAAACCAAACGAGAAAGAAAAACCAAACACAAAACCCTCAGAAAAAAAGCTACTGTAACTAATAAAACTTCTGCCAGATGATGAAGTGAGAAGCAAAACATAACTGTTTTCCTGTAATATAGACTATCAAGTTTTCTTGACTTTCAGTGGTCTAGGGAATTTCATAATTTTTAAAGCTGTATGTCATTTGCAGCTAAAAGGTGTTGTGAAAAAGGCAAAGAATGCCACAGATGAAAACTTCAGCTTCTTTGAGCTGTTAAAGTCTTCTGATATTAAGGCAAAATTGTCAAAATGTAGAGATATATTTTTCTGCTTTTCACATATTCTTGCTTAATCTGCAAAGGCTTTGAGTCCAGAAGTAGATACTTTGTTAGCATGTAACAGTCCATTTTACTGTGATATAGGTCTCATTTATCTTTATAAAGTTTTCTAAACCCTTTTCAGGGATCTAGGTTCAAATTACTTATATGTTTCTAGGAAAGGACCTGAAGGCAACTTACTTGCCCAGTATTGACTGTGTGTCATAGATGAAATGGTTGGTAAAGTCCAGGGTATGAAACAACAGACACATGGACCTATCATTCACACCTGAAGAACTTGTGTTAAATCCCAGAGTTTCCCCATTAATGTTCTCCATAGGTTTGCTTTAGTACAATCCACATGAGTTTGAAAAGGTGTATATGTCACTTGTGTGGTCAATGCTGGTGTCTTGGTCTCTGCCAAATCAATAACTGTGGCAAGCTCACTTTTAAGTCCTCTATTTAATTACTACGTATTTAGTTGCATATGCTTTCTTATGTAGAAACCCATCATAAGTGCATAAGCTTGTTACTCTAAACTCAGAAAAAGACTGAGTTTTGGGTAAGTAATGACATGAGAATCCCAGAACAGGACCCAATACTGACCTTAAAAATTCAATGAACCAAGCAGACTTTCCACGCCTGTTTGCTATAGACAGTACAAGATGAAAGAAATAGATTTAAAGCACATTAAAGTGCAAGGTTTTATGGTTTTCAGTTTGGATGCTATTTTTAAATGATGCAGAGCAATAGAGGAATCAATAACATATGGCCTTACCTGATTGACTTCTTGGCAAAGAGCCCCTTGTTTTTAGAGAAGTTTTTATGGACATAAATGAGGATGTTTTACAAATGTGTAATTTACTACTGTAATATAAAATTTATGAGAGTTATTATTTCAGTTTCCAGAAGTCATTTTTAGGACTTAAGGCAGCATTACTTATTCCAAATGCATACCTTTATTTGCAATAAGTTCGATAAAAATAATAAAATACATAGGTTGCTTTTTACACTTCAACAACCTTTTCTACCCTAAAAATAAAGGGTTTAACAAGTAAGAAAGAATCATTTTGACCACACCAAAGTAATTCTGAAACAAGTCAGTGGATGAGTGGTTCATACGCAGTACAGTTATAGTGAAAAACACATTAACTTCCAACAATGCAATAATATAACCTTACACTAATAGAAGAAGTTTAAACCTAAAAGATATTATAGAGGCTTACTAAGTATGTAATTTTGTTTGATGGAGAGTGGACTCAACATCTGATGGAAAACATTGTCATTCAATTAATGGGTCAGCAATTTGGAAGCCAAGAATCTTCAGTTCTGTTACGGGTTTTGCCAACAGCCACCTACAAGGTTTTTAGCAAGTCATTTATCTCCTGTGATTTTCCCTTGAGCCTTTGCATTTCTCATTCCTTGTAAGTCTCTTTCTGTAGAGACTGAATATTTTGACACCGCATAAAGCAAGCAGTCAAGCAGACATGATTCAGCTTAGTCAGATCCACTCTCCTTCCCCTCCTCCCCCCCCCCAAAAAAAAAAGGTGTTGTTAACTTCTGTTGATTTTTCTTGTTGTATTGCCTTTTATTTTCAAAAAATGCTGTGCCAGTTCTTAGTTTTGCTAGTTTCTCTGCATTGCTACTGTTGTCTATGATATGGGCAGACCTATTCTAAAAGAAAAGGGTTTTGTGTAAGGAACTTAAAATCTAATAAAGATTTAGAGCTACAACTTCCTGTAGCTCAGAAAAAAAAAAAAAAAAAAAAAAAAAAAAAAAAAAAAAAAAAGATTGCAATAGGTTATTTACATTATGTCAGAAAAAACCCCTTTTCTGTTATGCTTCTGCATTACTAAGAAGGACAAAATTCACAAGATCATTGAGTCATGAGAGAAAATACCATCTGGATATCCAGGTAAAGGAACTCCGCTGGGAGCAGAGCTTTTCACTTTTAAGCATTCAAAACCAAGTAAAGGGAAGGTACAACTGGTTTTGGATACACTCAAGGCACTTTTAACTATGAATGTCTTCCAGGTTGTGAGGTTTGCCAGGAGTCAAAGAAGTTTCTCACTGTAATTGTTATTGCCTTGTACTCTGTGTACTGGATAATTTCTTACCAGTTAAAATATATTTGGCACATAAGAAGAAAGGAAAATGTATCTTTAGAGTAACATATATAAACTATACTCAATATCACTACCTATTATAACCTCTTTAGGAACAATGTAACATGGAAAATAGGAACAGTAGGAAGTGGCTGCCTGATATCCCAGAAATGAGATATTCAAAACCTGTCTGGCCATAGTCCTGAACAACAACATCTTGTAGCATCAACTGAAGTTGCTACCACCATCTGCACACATTCTCCTGGCAAAATCGTTTGTGAGTGCTTTGTAATTTGTTTTAGGTAAAATCAGACATATTTTATCAGGTCACAAGTTGAATTTGTTGAGCTGCCTCAGCAGACTAAGTATCATTCAAACAACTCCCACATCGGTTTCCAACACATCATCCATTCTCTTCACAGTGTCATCCTCAGCTTGTTTACTGGACTTATCAGGAAGCAAAGGGTCTTTGATCTTTGGAATCAAAATTTTTACCTCCCTTTGCTTCTTTCTTTTAGGTTAAACTTGAGGAAATAGCTTCTTTGGGACAGAACCTTAATTCTTCCGTAACAACTGACAACACCAGCTAATATAACTTTGCAAATTCTGGGCTGGATAGAAATGGAATTAGTACATGGTAATGGTTCTATTTGGAATATGGTAACAATGATATATGATGTTGGAGATACTCAGAAAAGATAGACAGCCTGTGAGATTTCTTTTCAAAATGCCAGCACAAATTGACAGCAGTGCTCCTGATTATATACTACATTCACAAGGATACCTGACCCAGGCATTCTTCATCTGTGTCATGTATGAAACAGCAGCAGTCTGACTGACTGGGTAATACACTACAAGGAAAAGGTTAGAGACATATTTCAGGAAGTATTAAGGAACTCCTAAGGTATTTGTCTCCAAGGCAATTGTGTTATCCTTAGTAGTGATCTTCCTTGCCCTGTGGGGAACTACAATTTCTTTCCCTAACCAATTTATTTTTCATTGGAAAGTTAATGTCCTGTGTTTGGAGAAGCCATCTTGACAAGGCAATCAAACACAGAATGTAGATACTAAGCTGCTTTATTATTATTATTATAGGTTATATATATGTGTATGCATATGTGTCTCTCATAAAACACCTGTCTGCATGGAATTCGGTGGATTTCAGTTATTGGTCATGTGGCATGAATAATTTTTGTAAAATAAATTGCATTAATTTACTTTTTACTGAATAAAAATGTCAGTCTGACACGGAGCTGATTTCAATGCAGTTTCACATGTTTAGTAGAAGCACAATGTAATTCTTCTGTAAGGAGGAAAACTGAAGTTTGAAGTGCTGTCTTTTTGTAATAGTAAATATGAGATAGTGGGGATTAAAGAACTGCACTGACCCTGTATACATTCTCAAGAAACTCATGGAGGTAGTTTATTTCTCTTAACCACTGATATAGCAATATTGATACTATTTTATAGAATGGTGTTCTGAAATATTCCTACTCTACAGATTCAGGAGGTAGTGATATCAACAGAAATATTATCATTATCATCATTAGAGTTAGCTTCCAAATTCCATGAGCTGTTCTAAACATGTAATTCATTATTTTCTGTATACTACAAGATTTATCTTTTACTTTATCTTTAAGATGGAAGATTTAAAAAAATCTTTCATTTGAATATTGACTCATATTTTGTTTATTTGTCCTCTCCTATTAGTATTTCTTCTTTAAATATAAATCACAAAGTAATGGATTCTAGAAGATATAATCCACGTACTTTAAATTTCCATACCAAAACATGAGAATTCTAAACCATCTTTAAGTCGTATGTCTGGTTTTCAAACTGTCTGTAACAGAAAACAAAAACCACAGAAAAAAATGAGTAAGTAATATTTTTCCTTATTTCAACAGAAAATGAATATGGGTGTCTACTTAAGACTACCCTACTCAGGTACATCAGAGCAAACCCAAACATTAAATGAACAAAACCCCTTCCAACACTGTATTTATGCATATATATCTTTTTAATGTATATGTATAGAAAATAAGAACTTGGTTTCAATACAAAGAAAATAAAATGCTATTGTGTTTTGTTTTTCTTTTTCTTTTTTTTGTCTTCCCCCTGAAATGCAATTGTTGCTTCTGGCCAGCTGTACATAGTAATTGTTGTCTAAAGACAGAACGGTCATCATGGTGTCATTCCTAAGGCTGTTACTGATTGTAATACCCATGGCTATTAGTTTAACATTATTATAAGATTAGCATAATGCACTATTATATAGCACATTATGTAGCTATAGCAAGGGAACATCTTTTCAGTTTGGACAGTGGTTCATAATTTGATATGCAAGGTTTAGGTCTGGCCTCAGCCAACTACTAAACAGGAAGCGTGAAGAATTTGAATAGGTAACAGGAGAAAATATGTTTTTTCTTGCTTGTTGGGAAAGAGAAGAATGGTTAAGGATCAAGCTGGATGCCTATATGTTATTACAGATGTGTCACTCCAAGGCTTTCTCACTGATTCATCAGAACTACGTAAAACCAAAAGGGTTGGTGTGTATTTGCACTCTTGAATGTATTCCACATTGCCATACATCAGGCTTTTGTCCCTTCCTTCCTTCCAGGAAAAAAAAAAAGAAAACAAATCCAAAACAAACAAACAAACAAAAACCTCAAACCCATCAGAAAGCAAACAAACAAAAAAAATCCCCAAACACCATACTAGTCTGGTAAACAGTGGATAAAGAGGGGTTTGCTGAGATTTATCCATCATGAGGTTTTTATGTCTTCAGATATCATTTTTGTGCTAACAATCCTGTGATCAAAACATTTTAAAAATTCAGTGAGGTATATCTGAAATCTAGCATGTTTGAGAGTATATAGCAGAAGCTACTGAATTACTGAGTATGTAGGTAAACTTCTGCAATATTATAGTCACAATATATTTACTCTTTATACAACTATCTGCCCACTGTTTAGGCATCATGTCAGCACAGATCGTCCATATAAAATATCTACTCTAAGAAGTTAAGCACCACTACTATGTTCCAGATATATTTTAAAAATATTTTCACATTTTGCATACTAAACTGAGCTCTATTTCCTCTACTTATTCTCTTAAAACTGATAATTCTTCGATTCTTTGTTAAAAAATGTGAACTGAACATAAATGAAAATACTGTAGTCTTCTAGAGTACAGACAAGCAAGAAGTTATTTCTGCAGTTTCTAAGAATGGCTAATTCCCTCATCCCTTTTAACTTTATATAGCATTAACATTTTGTGGCTTTAACATAAACATCTTGAATCAGATCATTTTTATCAGCAACAGCACTTGAAGGCACCAGCGTAACTAGCTGAAAAAAATGAAAAAAAAAAAAAAAAAGAAGAAATGCATGCCTAAAATGTTGAATAATTTTAGGCTTTTGGGGGTGTGAGTTTTAAGACTTTAGTCAGTGCTGACACTGATCCAGTTCTCATTGGAAATGTCATTGTTACAATTAATTGATAGCCATAACCTACAGCATAGAAGTATATAATTTTAAATGGAAAAGTCTTACACAAAGGCCAATTAGTACCATGGCAAATGATGAGCAATTTCAATATCAAATGTCATTCAGGGTCTTATTATGTCTCTGTCCTTTTTTCTTTTTCTTCCCTCTTCCATCCCTCCCCCACACCCCAACTCACATCTTTTAACAGTACAAAATAGCATGATTTTAAAGACATCTATATCATTAGAAACACATTAAAAAAGTAATTCCTTTAAGTAAATGAAATAACACTGAAGATGAACATGAAGCAGCCCTCTAAGAAGTCAGCAAAGGTCTGGTTGTGAATATAAACATTAAAAGTGTGTTGTGTAAACACATACAATACACAGAAAAGGATGCCTGGGACCCGAGCCACACTTACTGTGTACCAGTGTGCACACAGTGGTGTCAGCAGGCAAAGAGCTTGTGGATCCTCCATAAGGATCCATGTCTGTAGCTTTTCACCTTTCATTCCCAGGGTTTTGGATGCAACGTGCAGGCAGTGGTGTGTATGGTAGGTAGATGTCTGAGAAACAAATAACCTTGGTTAAGGATGATTAGTTTGAGTAATACCAGACAATATAAATAGTCAACCATTATAGAAACCTGGCTTCAGCATTGCCTATTTTCCTAACCACCAAGCATCTGGAGAAAAGGAATGTCTTGCCCCAGAAAAATTGTGAAACTGGAATGCTGCCATGAGGAACTGCAGAAAGCAAACTGGGGGAAAGGTAAAGATTGCAGGAGGAGATTAGGACCTCCAACTCAAAAGAAGACCCACCCCACTTAAACCTACCCCTCTGTAGGTGCATATGTAAATAAAAGGAAGTACTGTAGCTTTAAATGCAAATGAAATAACAGAAGAACCAACATCAAAGACTTACTAACCAAGAGATGTAAACTTAGGTGGGGTTTTGCTAATTGGGATAAATATGCTGTAACTTTTGTATGAAACCTAGTTAGTTTTGTGGAATGTCACTTGGCTCCCAGCTTCATGTAAACCTGCCATAGAGATATACCTCGACCCTGTGTGTTCTGGCTTGCATACTGGGTAAAGATTGCACATTTTTGGGACAAAAGGTCTCAAGGAAAACGAAACAAAACTCTTCAAACACAAAAATATACCAGAGGTTTTTTGGTTTCCTTTGGAGTTCCGTGAGCTTTCCTGTGTTTTCCAGTGTCCTACAATGTTTTCCAGTGTCATACAGTGTGGTACTAGAATCCACAATCAATCAGTGTGCTTCCAGTTGGAGGATCAGGGCCCTACTTTAAAAATTGGTAATGGTTATTTACTTACAAATAGGCATTGAACTGACATTACAGCAAGCACTATGCAAGTGTTTATTAAAAATCAATTAATTAAAATAGATTGTATTATGTATAAAATAAATAAATTTCAGATGTTATTTAATGGCTTGTTTAATAAACTACATATTTCTACTTATGCTATTCAATATGTATTGCCTTTCTAAATACAGGATTTACTAGGTTAGCAGAGGATAGATGAAGTATTATCCAAGTATTACCTTTTATGTATTGTCTGATTCTGGATCCTGCCCTTGTGAAACACATAATTCACAAGGGATTTGGGGACATGTAGAGAATATAACATTAAAAACATGTTTTAATTATATGTAGCAGATTGATATATTTAAAAGTCTGCACATAAGAAAAGGAGGAAATAGATTATTATAAATATATTTTGTTTCCTCTTTTACTCCTTTCTTTTTTCTGAATGTTTAAGGCTATAATTCGTAACAGAAGTGTGAGGAAAGATTCAGTGGTCCAAAGTAGTGCACTTAAAATTGGAGGACAGGCAGGAAGTAGAAACAAATTAATGCACTGAAAGTATACTTTGATTGTACTAAAATCATCCCTATATTGAGGCATAAATTTTAGCTTTCTTTGAATTTTTAGTAATATTCATGTTCATCTTAATTTGTTACAAACTGTCTTGTTTTTGCATGTATTAGAATTTCAGGATATAGCTTTGATCATGTCCCACCTGACAGCATAATTGGAGAATTTAATCCCCTAATTTTCCCTGAGATCATTTCTCTTTAGTATCTGTGGATTAGATGGGGAGGGGTTTTGTGGGAGGAGGGAGAGCTGCATGAAATTACACATACTACAATATCAATATTATTATGTTTTTAATCTCAGCTAAACACATCTCATAAGATGAATACTGTTTGTCTGGGACTCTGACTTGCCATTTTGTATAAATCAAGTGTTTGCTAATTTAAGGTGGAAGTTGTACATCACTGCGAAACTTTCACTTTCAATGCCCTAAGCATTCTTAGACTAGTCTCATTGCTTTCCCCTTCCTCATTGCTCTCCTCCACTTTCAAGGGGAGGTCTTCCAGTGTGTGACCAGACTAGTTGTCAGGTCATATGAGCAGGAAAGTGATAGATAGTCTTCATAAATATTTCCTTCAAGCATTATTTTAGGAAGAGTGTCATCTGACGTCAGTGTCAGCATTTTTGAGCATTTATGGCTGTTCCTTGCCCTTGAAAATGTCCCTTTTCATGTGCCCAAACCTTGCATTTCTCAGGTCATTTGATCTTATAGACAGTCCTAAACAGATAAACTTTTTAACTGCCATGGCATGGAGGGGTGGTTTGATTATAGAAGATAGGTCATTCTCTGTATAGCATTCAATTCCCATGCTAAGTATTTATAGAGGTAGCATGGATTCGACAGTGTTCCCTGGAAATAAAACATAAAACCTCCTCCCCTACCAAATTATTTGAATATTTAAAGATAAGATATTCATTGATAATCTGATGTACATGAGCTACTGTTAAAGAGCTTGCTGTCACTTTTCTTATCCTGCCTATTTCTTCCCCCAAAACATACCTGTTTTTTACCTTCAGATACTATCTTTCACTTCCACTATGCTCTTTCTCTCTGAGTTCAGTTGGTTTTGAGTGGTTTGGTGTGGGTTTTGTTTTGTTTCTACAACCTATGACGATGAAGGGGTTTTTTATTTCAGTAAGGAAGTAAGAATGCTTCAGACAGTAAGACCAAGACACTAATTTAAAGTTGAAAACAATGTTTATCCCATAGGTCTGACCATCATCAGGAAGTGAAAAATGATTCTGCATAATGATCTGGACTAGGGAAAGAGAGCTGACATATCAATGCCCTTCATTTGCTAATACAAAATACCTTCTAAAATAGTTACTAATATATAAGTAAAATATATGTTTGCCTTCATTAGGATTAATTAAACTTTTTTTGGAAACACTTAACTCATAATTTCAATAGCTGAGTATTGGATAACAAACACTTTGCCATATTCTCCCATGGTATCCTAATTAGTCCGACATTTACATTCATTTTACAGCAGGGCATGATGAAACATCTCAGAAGCGGAAGTTACACCATGTAACTTGGCTACAGGAAAGTGTTACATTTTCATATATGGGTTTGTGTTGCTTGTGATGTAGCAATAGTTTTAAATTTATAGCCTCCATTTCAAATGAACAGCACCCACTAACAAGCCATTTGTTACTTTTCCCTACATATGGAACCTTTTCACTGGCATTGCTTCAAATGTCCTGTGTTCATTGGACTCTCATAAAATCACAAGGTGTTAAAAAGGGAATGTTTATAAACTAATTTGCATTACTCATGATTTGTGACTGTGCAAGAGAGAACTCATAGCCATATTTAGAGTGGGGGAGTAGAATGGGGAAAACTGGGAGGAGGCGTTATTATTGGCTCTATTCCACACATACCAAATGTGAATACTTATGTTCTTCCCATAAAACATTAATTTCTCAACATAGTGTAGACTTTATTCTTTTACCATGTCCCAGATAGCAGACAGCTCTTGTTTTTCACTTGTTTTCCTCTTAACAACAGTCATTAATTTACTGATACGCTGTCTATCAGAACCACATCATCTTGATTAGAGCTGTTATCCTAATCAAAAGGCTGATAATTAAGACTATCCATCTGTAGAGTTCCAAGTGCTAAGATGAGCTGAAGATCCTAATTAAGATTATTTAGGTGTTACTTAAATGCCATCATTTGATTCAGCTAATCATACCAGCAGGTACATTAGATTTGCATTAATGTTCTGCTGAAGCCAGCAGCTCTTTAAGCAGATCAAAAATGTAGATTACAGGCACCATTTTCAAACATCTTCATATCAATATAACACTGAGACAATGCATTAAAGTAAAGGGAGTATTAGAAGAAAGAGGCAGTTTTAATGTTTCTTAGTCTGCTTTATGATAATTAGTAGAGTATTTAAAATAAGTACTTCATTTATTGAATTTGTGTGTTACAGCAGTTACAGTTTTCAATTGTGCTCTGAATATAGATTATATGGATGACCTTCAATTTAATGTGTATTTTTCTAGTCTAAATGAAGTGGTACACTGTGTGGGAGTTCATTAGTTCCTGCTGATAAATTATTAGATAGGTAGTCAGTGAATAAGTTACTGGAGAACTCATAATTCTCATCTCATAAGGAATCTATTTGAGGCTGAAATTCTTGAAAATTAATGATTTTCTGTTTGAAAAGGAGCTGTGTTAAACTGCTTCTGGTTTTGTTGTATATGTTTACTCTAAAAGGTGAATCAATTTGCATCAGAATTTTAGTTCATTATGATTTTATAATCAAAACAATGAAGTTTCTGTTTCAACTTTAACTTGGAGCTTTTTCAGTTTGTAGGAAAGAGATCAGTTCATGCTATTGTTAGCAATGTTAAGTTAGTACAATCTAAAATCTTCATACAGACGTTATTCTTGCCTGAAGATATGAAAGTTAATTAATATACTATTAGGCTAAAGCTTGCACAAATATTTTGTGAGAGCTCTTACCTTGAAATATGAGGTACCAGTTCACACAGATACTGGGTTGGACATCCAAAGAGGCCATGAGTATGTTTCAGAGACAGGTCAGCCCTTTAGGACAATGTTATGATAATGGCTAAAATATATATATAATATATATATTCAAAGATATATTTAAACTAACATTCTGCTGTATATCAGTAATATGCATGTGCATAAGGAAATTTTCAAAGTAAGAGACCCAACTTCAAAGCACACTTCAGTAGTAGAGAAATGAACTGCATAAATGGACTCTAAATCTATCTGGAGTAATAGGCTCAGCAATCAACAGTAAAAGATCCCGTTGTCCAGTGGATAGTAGGAGTATCCTCTGGAGATTTATAGCAAGGCTAATTGTATTTAAATTCCTAATTAAGGACATAGATGATGGGCTGGGCAGGAATAGAACTGCTATTCTGAGGGCAACAGGCTGGAGAAATGGGAACCTCACAAAGTTCAGCCAAGGAAAATGCAGTCTTGCACCTACAGTGGAAAATCACAAGCTGAGTAGAAAGCACTTCTGCAAAAGGGACCTTGTGGTCCTGATGGACAAGGTGAACATGAGACAGCAGTGTGCCCTTGCAGATAAGAAGACTAGCCATATGGCTGTTTCAGCTTGTGTTGCTGATAGTTTGAGGGAGATATTTCATCCCTTCTGTTCAGCACTTGTGAGACAGCATGTGGAGTGCTCTGCCTGATCTAGGGCTCTGCAATACAACAAAGACGTGGGCATACTTGAGTCCAGTGGAGGGCTACCAAGTTGACTAGTGGAGTCTGTTGTACTTGATGTATGTGTAGAGACTGAGGATGATGTTCACCTATAGTACAGTAAGGGAAGTGGAAACATTTCTGCTGTCTTCAGGTATCTGGGAGGGTGTAGCTGGAACCAGGCTCATTCTGCTTGGAGGAAAGGCAGTGGACACAGGAAAACCCCTGTGAGACACTACAATAACATTTTAGTCTGTGAATGTTACCAAACACTCCATTTTTGGCCATATCCAGAATTTTACTGACCAAGGCCTTAGTCTGAGTTGGAGCCCCTTTGAACAGAAATCCACTTACTCATTCTGTCAGCCACAGCTCTTTTAAAAGCTATAGGATGATTTGATCTTCAGAGGTGATTAATTCAGTATAGAAGGTGTCTAGGCTTAGAGGACTGTATTTTAGAGGACTGATGTGAAAAAAATCCAGTCCTTTGAGTCTCATTCTGGTTTTCAGAGTCATCCTGCCCTGGCAGAGTCTGTTTTAGAGGATAAAAAGTTCCTGTACACAGGAGCTACTTTCCAGTCCAGCTAAGCATAGGGTTAACATAGTCACATTGCTGCATTTTTTTTAAAGAACCATTACCCTGAAGATAATTTGGACTTCACCATCTAGTCCTGAGGAGCACCTGAGTTGCCAGTGCTCTTTAATAATCATGTGTTATGGACAGTGTAAAATGCTGGCACAATTCATAGAACACAGACTCAGTTTTAGTCATGAAAACCATCACATGGCTAGAGTTTGTGGGACACATGTTTAAAAGTGAACACTCATGCATTGAGTTTTAGACTGTTAAGGTTCTTTCAGGAAAACTACACTCAAGAATAAGATGACTTGAAGATAGGAAGGGAGAAAGAGGAATCTGACTGGGATGTCTAAAGAGAAAGGGTTAAGGCAATGTAGGAATTTTAACTGTGCATTTTCTTGCATGGAACTGTAAATTTTGCTTTTAACTCTGAAGTTCTTATAGCTGTATTTTTACAATCTTTTATGTTTTTACAGAGAATTTTGCTTGCAAGCTTCTGATGTTATCTTTTATTTATGTTAACAGATTTTATTATCTAAGATATATCCAACACCCAAAAGAAGATGGATGGAAATTTTCAAAGAAATTATAGCAATTACATCAAAAGAACAAAGATATCACAGTGCATTTTAGTGATTACATTTAAAAAGTGAATAATCTTTTAAAAAAATACATTTTCATATTCTGTTTTATTTGCATATAAACAGACATATTCACAATGAATTTGCATAGAAATAGATGCATTCAAAACATCTTTGCAGCAATCATGGAATCACAGAAGTTACAGATGTAATAGAGTTATTAGTTCTGATTATTTAAACTGGGCATCTATTTTTCTGAGAGTGATTTTTGGGACAGTTACTGATTTTATACACAATTTTTTGCACCTGCAGACCCAAACAACATATTTAAATATTTAATTTAGATTCTACCCACACAACAGGCAGTTCATGCCCAAGATTTCCAGACTCGTCTCAGGTTAGGAAAGAATTTCTAGAGTATTTAACTTAAACAATCTATGTGCTTAATTATAGAGTCTCTGAATATTGGGAACAATTGGCAATCAGCACTAACTAAAAGTATCCCTTACAGCTTCAAATCTTGCTTTACACCCAGGAAGAGATATTTTATACCAGGAGACTCTTCCAAAGATTTTTCTTTAAATATTCCAGCAGTAATATCAGAAACACTATACTGTAGCTACTTAAAGAGTTGGCCATGATGAAATCTAAGACAATTATGCCTTGCATGCCAATGTCTCACAACTCAGAAATGTCTTCTAAATTTATAATGTTTGAAGTTGTTAATGATGCATTTACTTTTAAATTATCTCATTTGTTATTTGCTTTAAATGAGAGCTCTGTAGAGAAATTAATAACTTGAGGGTGATCTTTAGACAAAAGAGGAGCTATAGGCACTGAATCATAATACCACAGCCTTTTTTTCTGATGTTACTTTTATGGGTGGGTAGCAGATGTATTTATTTGCTTCTTCACATCTGGACTGAAAACAACTTACCTGTTACTAACTAGCTGAATATTTTACTCAATCCTCTTTTCAGCTAAAAAGGCAATAAATTCTGGGATATCAAAGGCAAGCTACCAAGGAAAAGATGCTTTTCCCCAGTAAGTTCTTAATAATGTCTTTGCTGGTTAATAAGATTTATTATCTGACGGAGGTCTTTCTCCCCCAAAAAACCTCATGATTTTGTCCAAGGTCAAGGAAAACCTGTCTTTCTAATTTATCCATTAACAAATTGTGTTTACTATAAATTCATACTTTTTCTGAAGGGGATGTGCTCTGCGGTAAAAATGGTGAATTGTGAAACATTTCATTACATACTCCAAGGAAACAGCATCTCTCAAAACATTTGACCTAACAGCAAAGTTTTCTTTAACTATTGAGACTGAACCAGAAGATTCTACTGACTGGCTCTAAAGAACCTTCAAGAAATACAATATCTATTGACTGTACCTGGCTACTTCCTAGCAAATGCCTAAAATGCTTTTAATGCTATATTTTAAGATTGTGGCTCTAAGTAATATTTCCTGTCCTGATATTTTATTCATGCTGCTAATGATAAGTTGATTAGCTGTCACTATACTTCCTTTCTGAACTTATTTCTTTAATTATCATTTTATCTTTCAGCAACTTTTAATAGTCTCAGGCCATATGCTTGTTATTAGTATTGTCGCTGGTGTAACAGTGGAAATTAGACAAACTGTGTGTGCAAAAGTACATCTTCATGTAGAAAACTGCAGAATGAGGACTTTCAGTCACAAATGTATGGAATACATGCCTGTAACACTTAAGAAAATGGACTCTTGAACCTGATGGAAGTATATAAAAATATGAATGTAAGAAATGCTCTTGGAGTCAGAGCAACCATCCACTTAGTCCTGCTTCCAGTAATGTCAGGGAGATATGCCATTTCAAAATAACATGCAAGCCTGGCTACTGCAGTCCATTTCCCTTGTAAACTCTATTATCAGCAGTCATTATGTTAGGGATCTTATAAGTACGTTCCTATGCATTTACTTTAATATCTCTCTGTGGACCTGCTCTCTATGAATTGTTCTAATCCACTTTAGAATCTCCTAAAACACTCCTCACTCACAAACTACTACAGCCATAAATTTCAGAATTGTACTGCCTAATATTTTAAGTACTTCTTTCTTCTGTGTATCCTGTACTAGATTCAGTAAGAGCCCCCTATGTCTGGTACTGTTGGATTTGGTAAATAACAGCTCTGTATTCAACTAGCACACTACCTTCCTGTTTTTTCTAAATCTTATTAATCTACACTCTTAGCCTTTTCCTTTTCAAATTAGAGTCCTAGCCTTTTTAAATTCTCATTAAAAAGTAGCTGTTCTGTTCCCTTATTTGTTTAAGTTGCCTTTCTCTGTACCTTCTCTAACTCCACTGAGTCTTTCTTGGTGGACAAAACCAGCTCTTAGTAAATGCTGACTAATATTTGCATATAGTATAAAAAAATTAAATTGATGTTTCCAAATACCAGGTAATATACTAATCAGGAGTAATAGTTTCTTCAATCAAATAATGTAACAGCAATTCCTTTGCACAAAGAATTGATCAACATTTGCAAGCTGAAGGGAACAAAGCCCTCCCCACAGATTACTTGTTCTCTGAAGAAAATGTGACACAAATCTGAAAAAAGTTTGAATGCTCAGATCTTCCAGGAAGTGCCTGAATCCAGCAATCTGAGAGGCAAGGCTGCAACAGCTCCATGCCCCCAGGTCTAACCAGTAGTGAGGCCGAGAAGGTATTCCTGATGAGCACACCACAAACACACTCATGCAGCGCACATACAGTATATAAGCAGCCAGTCACGCAGATCAACACAGGCAGAAAAACACAACACAGATGGCCTCATCCTATTACATTCTCTGACTGATCAGTGTGAAGGTCTGTTAATAGAAATATAAATGTATATATAGCACAGATCCCTCCAGTAGTTGGTCTTAGACACCCTGTCTCCCTAGTTGCTGGTATCTGAACATAGGAACTACCAAGGTTACACCCTACTCTGGTTGCTGGTACAGACCACTACACACACCCAAACACACACACAGAGTGAATAAAGCTTCCTCACCCAGGAAAATAGTATGAGTGGTGTTTAATGAGAAAACAGGGCTAACTGCCATGATCAGGTACAGTACATCACCAAACACGTCTATTTACTGGCCATCTGTCCTCATGCACTCTGCGCATTTTATCCCTTTACACCTCTATCTTACCACATCTGTTCCTCCTAAATAACCTTGATACTTCCCTTTCCCCGTGTTTGGTTGGTCTCCTAAACATCCCCAAAGAAACATTGCACAATCCCAAAATATTTTGCCATATATCTCATAATGTGTCTCCTACTTACGTAGTCAGTAACACACCTCCATCCAAAAGACATTTCAGAAAGCTGCTGCAGAGGACACATGGTGCTCCAGCCCATGGGGCTAGAGGCTCACCTGAAACAGCCTCAGGAGAGAATAGGTTTGGGGCTTGTGTCTCTGGCTGGGTGATTGGGTTGCCTAATCTGCTTGCCTTTGTACTTCTTCATGTGTGTGGAGGAACCTTTGATAGTCTGATGGCATTCCTGTGTGCATGAAGGAGTCTTTAATGGAATGATGCCTCTCATGTTGTGGGTGTGGGATTAGACAGGGCAGGGTACTATTTTGGCTCCCCACCTGCTCTTGTTCCTCTGCACTCCTTTGTGTGTGTGGAGGCCAGCTTTTTATTGACATACCCTAGCAAGAACCTTAAAAATGTTCTTGCACTGAAATGTAAGATGTTAGATGCCAGAATATCTTTTGGAATCTGTTAGAGTGATCCCTCACCACCTGTAACAAGTTGTAAATTCTGGAGGGAGCACTCCTCAAATTCCACAGCCCTTGCTCTATGCCAGTGATATTTCTGAATGTCACCACTAAATATATTTAAAGTTATTGCAACTGAAAAAAAGAATACCTGTCATCATCCCTTTTTAAATAAATATTCTTCAATTAGGTTACAATCAAAGCAAAGCTGCATTATGCACCTAAACCATACAATGGACTACTGCA
This sequence comes from Galbula dea, assembly GCA_013399015.1. Taxonomy (NCBI): domain Eukaryota; kingdom Metazoa; phylum Chordata; class Aves; order Piciformes; family Galbulidae; genus Galbula; species Galbula dea. The sequence continues at coordinate 725,929 of VWZX01004113.1, read as the reverse complement.
AGTTATAATTCAGATAAGTTTTCTAAATCAGTTCTAAAGCATGTCAAATATTTGCTGATAGCTCTTCATGTTTTATGGAAGTTTATTCAACTACTGAGGAAAAAAGTCCCTTAAAAAAAGTCTAAAGGTGTTTTTGGTTTTACATTATCTTTTTTTTTTTTTTTTGTTAGTAACACCCTTCTTATTGTAGGTTTACCAGCAGAAGACAAGTAGATTAAAGGCAAATATTTTTTTGAGATATACTTTTCCTATTATTAAAATGTTTTTGGTAAATATTTGGGTTGTGGTTTATTTGCAGAAAGTGGAAAATATGCTGAGTTCTCCACCAATAATGCTCTGATAGTTCTTGCTTATCTAACTCCCACATGGATTATTTCACTGGGGAAAAATAAAATAAATAAATAAATCTTTAGCAAGTCTGAAGTAGGCTAGGTTTAGACTAGTGGGGATGTGAGCTAAGCAATGACATTATAGTGTCCTGATATTTTACAGTGTGTGTGATATACTTTCCTCCCTCATCTCTTTGTTCTTCATCAGATTTAAATAAAGATTAATCTTAACAATTCAGCTCCCTGCTTAGTTCATCCTATCATTTACAAACTAATACCTTTCTCCATATGTTTATTACTGTGCTACCATTTAGGAGAATCTGGTTTACTGATATTTTTAGAATTTCAGACTTCACAGGCTGCTCCAACATGGTACTACAATTACAAAATCCATTACATAGAATATAATTGCTGTTAGTGCACAATGTTTGTAATATATATTAAGCATCAGATTACCAAAAGGCATACATATTTAATGAACTAACTCTGAATACAAGGTTACTAATGATTAATAGCCTGAAAGGACAAAAAAAGCAACATGCATTTTCCCCAAGCCATTATATCCTGCCAAACAGATTTCAGAAATTATATGTGAGGAAGCAATCTGATGGGGCAGTGAAAGTCAAAGGAGAGAAACATAGTGTTCCATGAAATTATATATTGTTAAAGATATTCTGTGCTGTACAATTTCAACACTAGATTACCCAGAACCTTTTAAGAATAGGAATGTGATGCTTTTAGTTATACTTATGATAATTGCCTTCACGTACTTAAGAACGTTTCTTTACAGGCTTACTGCAGAGCTTTATTAAGTGCAGAGCAGCAAAACCACTATTAGGGTACTTAATATGGGATACCCAAATGTCATAGGGTCTGACTTCTATCTGCTTGTATTTTGCATGGGAAGAGTAAAAATCTGGTTTTATATCCCTTCTAAAGGTTACACATTAGAAAATGATTTGACTTGATTGACTGCTGAGAGGAACAGTTACATCATTTATGAGTCTATTCCTCTCCTTAACAGAAACTGAACATACTTGAATAAGCCAGGATCCTTAGAGCATGGATAGTTAGAAAGTGGTGCTGGTCCCACATCTGAGTCTTCCAGCTGCCAGTGGCTTCTGATCCTCTCTATTCTTTACTACCATGATTTTGAGGAGCAGAGTTGGAAATAAAAATGAAAAATTGCATTGAGAACAAAATAGTTTGCCAGGTTTTCAGGAAACTCTTTATTGAAAATAAGGACTATCTTGAACTAAACTAAATGCTGGGAAGGATAGAATATTCAGTGCCATGTAACAGCTGGATACAAAGATTGCATCCACTTGGATGGTGTTTCCTCTAAGTCCCTGTGGCACTAGGCTGTAAGTTTCTGATGGTGCCATCTCACTGGCACTTACCTATTTTGATGCTATTGCTCAATATTCAGAATGTAGTAGTTGGGAAAGTGTATTAAATATGAGATACTAGAATAACAGCTTATATATAGTGATATCGTATGGGCTTTAAGTACATGTACAGCTCCTGACTAGCAGTTACTCTGACAGAAGAAATCTATGATTTGCATAGGCCAGGTTATTTCACAAAACAAGAATAAAGACATAAAAAATGATATTTCTGGACCAAAAGTACTTATATCATATACTAAGGAAAAGGCTTATTATGGGAGAGGTATAAACAGATGCAGAAAAGAAAAAACAGGTCTAATATAGTTGATCTGAAACAAATATAAATAAAGAAGTCTGGCCTTCAGTCTTATGTGATATAAGGCAACTAGGGTGAGGTGCAACAAAGATTACAAAGTAATTAATAATTATGACTTGAGAAAACAGCAACTCTGCCTGGTTGCCAGAGTTATATATTTGCTCTTTGCACACAGGAAGGAGTTCTGTCAGGTGATCTCTTAATCAATGTGGCAGGTCCTGCTTCTCTTCTCTTCTCTTTACTGGCGTTAACATTGATATATTTCTATTTTGATATTTCATGTGTTTCTGCATGCTACAGATAAGAGTTTGCCCACAAATGCAGAGCTTTTTCATGTATAACATCTGGGTGATAAGCAGTTAGGGATTTTGTACAGAGAAAGCTAATTCTTGCTGGTAGTATGTAAGATAAATGAGGAAAAAAAGTAAGCACCAGTGAAGGGTTCTTTGTTTTTAAATGGAGGTTCCATTAACCATGTAGTCACATATAAATAAATAAGAAATGAAACTTTCATTTACCACTACGTCAGTTTTAATGACAGAAAGATATTTAACTTTTGCCTTTATGTACTATGACCAGCACAGGATGAATCATTACCTTTCTTGAGGCTGCTGTAACATTTCAAAATACAGCATTTATTATTTTTGAGGCTTTTGCATTCTCTCTTTCCTTACTCGTAGTTGCTTATGTGTAAGACACATAAGTAACTATGATTCAGGGATTAGATAGAAGAGAACGAAATGCCAAAAATCAAAGTATTAAGATGATTATGATGTAGAATAGCAAACACAATAATTTACAGGAGAATAAAATAACAAAGTATTAAGCATGATAGAGTTTTGGGTGTTAAACCATAGAAAAAAGGGATTCTTTATTTTTATACAAAACAACACATGTACACACACACATGCAAACACAGAGAGAGCACAAAAGAGCAATTAATACCAGGCTGAAATAACCCAATCACAGTATGCTTGAACATCATAGATTCACAGAGGTTAGAGAGAGAAAAAAAATCTGGTAGGTCCAAGAAACAGCTTCTGTGTCAAACAAAGTTGTTTTCTATTATGCATTCTGCACTGTTCTGCTGCAATAGCACACTGCATCTCATTGCCTGAAAGTTTCCAGGAAATAGATTAAATTCCTCAAGACAAATATTTTTCTAATGCATGTGAGGACCAGGAGACTGAGTCTCTGCATTGTCTTCATGTGTCACTAATGTTTAGAATTCTTCCTTTTACAAACAAATCATGAAACAGGATGGATGTAAAGCAGGTTAAATGGGATTGGAAGTTGAATGAAATGCAAGATATTGTAGCAAGACATGTGCAAATAGTTGCAAATTACTTTTTGTATTATGTTGTAGAACAGCATATGCTGCTAGTGCATGTGCTAGTAACGTGTTATTACACATAAATAAGTACTTTTAAAAAGTGCTTCCATAAGCACTTGGATATTTCCCCTTTTATGCATCTAAACTGAAGAGTGGATGGCATGGATGTAGCTATGAAAATGAACTGAAGAATGCAAACTAACTAACTGTAAACCTGAACTGCCCCAAAACAATAAAAGACACAGGTAGGGTGATTCCTGGAGTTGGTTCTTCTGAAGGCTAAGAAAGAACATTTAGTCAAAATATCATAGTGAGTTGGGCAAAATAAATGAAAAATTCCTCTATCAAGAACTGGAATTTTGATTAAAGTAATCATTTAATATTTCTGAAATTGTGAAAACTTGAACTAACATTTGCTTCAAAAAGTTGCAGTTTAAAAGATAGAAATTAATTATTTTTGCATTTCCATTTGTTACATCTGTATACATTAATCAAAATCAAAAGGTGTAAATTATTTTTTTAAAAAATGCATTCACTAGGGGGTATATTTTAGATTCTTTTATTTTAAGAATAAATCAAATTCTTTGCTTTTATGCTGAAAAAGAAGGGAGGAGGGAAAGAGGGAATCTTTTAAAAATCTTCACTGTTTTGACTATTTATAATAAAACTCTATAATTCTCTCTAATGTATATGATACATTTGCAAAGTACTTTATTAAAAAAATGTTCAGCTTTACTCTGTCCATGATGCAGAATTTGGTAAGGTATGATCAGTGATCCATAGAGTAGCATTATATATAAAAAAAAAAAGTTCTTAAATTAGAAAAGTGGAGCTGAAAGGCAGGGTTAAAACTGGCTTTTACCTCCATTTTATTTCCTCTTCTTGTTCTCTTATCTGATTATTACCATTTGCCATTTTGACCCTGGTGGAAAATTGTTCCATGTGGTTATTATCATTATAGTGAAATATTTGTGTGTTCTGTCCATTGTTTACTTTTAATTTCCTGTGTTTAACCCCAAAACAATGTAAGTGTTCTATCCTGTTGCAGTCTATTGCCCATATATAATTATATACAACCCTCAGCCCAAAGTTTCCTCTTTTTCACTGTTAGTATTCTGTATCTTCTCTTGCATATGTGATTTCAAGTATACAGATACTTCTAAACCCAACCCTGTGACCATTTATTTTATGATTGGATCAGTTGAACTGGATTCAAATAAAAAGGTCAGCTGAAGAGGGGTCCTAGTAATAAAACGAATTCTCAATTAAGAATTTAAGGGCTAAACCCCTTCATATTAGAAAGTGCTCACAGCATTCTAGTAGGCATAAACAGGCCTAAACTAAGAGAAAGTAATTCACTTATTTTTGGCACTTTTGCAAGTACTGTTGCATATTAGGTGAAAATTAGCAATGAAATCCCATACTGGATCTCTGCATTGTGCTAGTGAAGCCCAATCTTTTGCTGTACACCATGCTTACTAGGAGATATCTGAAACTGGAATTATCTTTTGTCCTCATTTCTTTAACGACACTTTAGCCTATTAGTTTCCTAAACCTGCAGTCTGACAGTTAAAATACTAATAATTAAAAGAAGAGCTAGACCAAAACTTTTTTTCAATACTGATTCTTTCAAACTGAAAAACACTGGTTTTTGGTGCTTTCTGCTCTTAAGTTTATATAAACTGTTGAGGGTTTTTTGTACCAATCTCATTTGACACACTGTCAGCTTTAGGTAACTGTGAGCAGTTTTGGGTGCCACAGTAAAGAAAAGATATTAAGCTATTAGAAAGCTTACAGAGGAGGGCTACAAAGATGGTGAAGGGTCTAGAGGGGAAGCCTTATGAGTTGCAGCTAAGATCACTTGGTCTGTTCAGCCTGGAGAAGAGGAGATCAAGAGAAGACCTCATTCCTGTCTTCAACATCCTCACAAGGGGTTGAAGAGGGGCAGGTATCAATCTCTTTACCTTTGTGGATAGCAATAGGACTAGAAACAATGGTATGAATTTGAATCAGGAGAGATTTAGGTTAGATATCAGGAAAAGGTTTTTCACCCGGAGGGTGGCTGGGCTCTGGAACAACCTTCCCCCAGGGAGGTGGTTGCAGCACCAAACCTGATGGAGTTCAAGAAACTCTTACACATAACTCTCAGACACAGGATGTGATTCTTGGGGTGTCCTGTACAGGGTTAGGAGCTGGACTAGATGATCCTTGTGAGTCTCCTCCAGCTCAGAGTATTCTGTGATTCTATGATTCTAATTTCTAACTTAAACAGGTTTTCTTAGCTATGTCTCTGAAATTTGCTGCTGCATGTACTATGGGTTTCTACTTCTGTGATTATCATATATGGATTGTTGAATTTAGTGCTTACCATTGCAGTACTACATGTTGCCAGATAATGTTCAGTATAAGGAAAGTGGCATGTGTGAGTTGATGCCTGTCTCAGAAGACACCTGCAGTCATTACAGAATAAGTAATTAAACAGAAAAAACCAACCACAAAACAAACAAACAAAAAAACCCCACCCAAAAGTAAGCAATACCCAAAGCAGTCATATTTGATAATAGACATTAGGTACAAATATTTTCAGGATTGGTTTCGGTTATTTTCTTGTGTCTGGCATCTCATATCTCTATCCTTGACCATTGGCTTCATAACTTTAACAAAAGCACTCATTACTGACTTATTGCTAATAAATTGCTGCAGAGTTTGTATTTTCCAATAGATTTAAATTGTATTTTATGCCTACCATACATACAAAGTCATTGACATTTCAACTGTGTACATATATTGCATGAAATAAGCTGTATCTTTTATGCTTTGTGTGCCCAAAATGCACACTTTTCTCCAGATCTACATGAGCTTTATATTCTAGAGTATTTTTGTTCATATTTCCTATGTCCTATATGAGATCCTTTTTGTTTTGTTTTGTTTTTGAAATTATTCATATAAACTAAAACAAAGCATAAGCTTTTTACACTGTGTCTTTTGTCTTTTTTCTTTCTTTGTTTCTTTTTCCTGCCTTTTTCCTTTTTCCTTTTTTTTTCTTATAATTTCTTCTTTTTCTATAGAACTTGAGCTAAGGTGTTCACATAACTGTAGAGCTACAGCAAAGGCACTGTTGCTTCAGCTTCCCAGCACATTTCAGTCCTGGCCTAGAAGGATCACCCCCACACTTCAGAGGAGAGTGCAGCCTGCATGCTTGTGCTACTCCTTCATTGCTGCTAAAACTGACAACAGTAGGATCAGTTATAAGGGTCCCTTTTTGATGTAGGCGACTGTCCAATGAGCATAGAGAGACCTTCAGCTTATTTCACACTGGTCACTGAGCCATAAGATACTGACAACTTCTGGTTGCTATTGACCTTGGCTAAATTTGAAATAATGACCCAGAGGTGAATGGGCCCATATCCCATTACCATTGCCCAAAGTCACTCAGAACTTCATGACAATAACATCTTTGAAGACCTTTTAATTTGCTTGAGCATGAATTTCCCCTCTTAAACCTTTGCTAAATTACTCTAATCAAATTATATTTGTTCATGCTACTACTTCAATAATGTCTTAAAATCCTCTGGAATTTTTTCCAATATTTTCTATTGCTCTCTTTCTCACTCAGCAGCCAATGTGAAAGAGAATTAAATTTGATAGCTATTTTTGTGGCCCTTTCAGTATTTTGATTTCCAATTTCTGACTTTTGAGAATCAACCCTGCAATCAGAGAATATACTAAAATACCCCTCAATTACTAGCTTTTATTTAATTGTAATGTGGCTGCCGCCTAGAACTGTGTTAAGGGCCCCAAATTCAACATCAAAAGATGGGAAATATAGCCACACAACACTCTTCAGAGGCTGGATTTGATACTTATCAATTGTTTTATTCCTCACAAAAATACATTTAACTAACCATTTGTTATCTTAAGCTTTATTTCATTTTGTGGCTTATTTCTTATTCATGGTAACATGTGACAGCTATTCCTGGTGCCTTAATGATAAATAGGAGAGATTTTGTTTCCCACCTACTCTGCTATACAGATGGCAAAATGTGCGTGAAATAGCTTTTTTTCATTTAAAAAAATACCCACTTTCAACAAAGTCACACCCAGGATTTCAAAGAAACATGGAAACTGATTAGTAGCCAAGAAGCAGCACAACTGGTAGAAGGAATCACTCGCCATTGCCAAGTGTACCGCAGGGTATAGCTGAGTATAATATTTCCCGAATTCACTCAATGGACTATTGAGCATGTAATGACAAAGTCCCCATTGAAGTCTGATGTAGTTTCATGGATTACACAATGTTGATTTGAAGTTAGATATTAGGGCATGAAAGAGCTGTGCTATCACATGAGAGGAGGCAGACTTGCTAGACAATGCTGCAGACTTCTGGGAGTGCGTTGCTGCTGTCTCTAGGTCAGTAGCTGATATGTGTTGAGAGTCCTTTTTATAGTAAAGCCATTCTAGATGTTATGAAAAGCCACCTCAAAACAGCAGGAAACTGAAGCTCCAGTCCCATATCTGAATCAGACAGTCCAGCACTCAAACATGGATGGATCCTCTGATTTACCACAGTGTTGTTTGCTGTTTGGGTGTGTTCCAACTTTCCCTTCCTACAGGCCTATGCAGAAATTCTATCTTTAACATGAGTAAACATCTTTTCTGAAGTTTTCATGAATGCTAGATATGTTCCCTGTCTTCAAAACCCAGTAAGATTCTGTATTAAAATACTATGTTAAGGATTCATTTAAACAGTGAACTATTTCCTAGAAAATACCCTTTTAACCTCTAACACAAAAATAAGAACCCTTAGGTATAATTTCAATTTCCAGATAAGTCTACATAACTAATGTGGGTATTGATCTTCAAGCAAAGCTATCTTCAAGAACCAAATGGGTCCCACCATTTGCCTGGGACATTAAGAAGCTTGGTCTATTTGGGATACTGGAAAAAGTTGAAAGATCTTTTATATAAAGTTGTCTGCCCATTCTCTCAGTACTCTTATTAATACCTCAACTGGCATGGCATCAGCTAAGGACAATATGGTCTTTAAATTATGTGGGGAAAAACATTAATTCCAGTGGGTTTCATTTGTTTTTTTAAAGACATATGCTTATATTTTCATTCACTTTTGTTACTGAATGGCAGGACAGAGAAGCCAACATTTTTGTGTATGACAGTTACCTGCACGGCCTGGATTTACTGATGAGTCATTCCAAATTTTTGAAAGGTCCAAGGAAGGATCCTACCTAATGAAGTCCAAATCATACACACAGATTTTTCCCTTATTTTGATTATGATAAGGCAGGTAAAGTTATGAAAGCTACCTTTATAAGGTTTATACTACATTTACAACCTACTGCCTTTGGCATTGAGTCTCACTCAACTTTGCTTAGCAATTTATCTTTAATGTAAACCTGACACACACATGAAAAGAATCTGGCATACAAACTCATTGATCTGGACCTAGCAATATATTACAGGTGTGCATCATTACCAAATAAGTACTCCCACTGAAACAATTAGGGTTTATGTAATTCAAGGGACAGTAAAATATTGCCATCAACACCTAGCATTTTTTATTTTATTTTGTACTTTACCTTCTTCCTTTAGTTGCTGTATTTATGTCAAGGATTTTCAAATACATTTTGCCCATGTTTCAGTTGTTTGGTAGTTTCATGGTTGGGTTGAAATTTGATTCTGACCATACCTTCTGTTATAAATTAATTGCTAATATGTGGCATTGACTTCAGAAGAGATACAGCACTTCAGCTTTGTAATTTTACTAACCAGTTCCTTGAAGCTGTGATGAACTGCTTGGCTCTACTTACCCTTTATTTTTTAGCAGTGACAAATTTACTTTTTTATCAACTGTTAAACTCTTGCTTACATTTTCTTAGCAATAAATCTATCTTCTGAATCAGTAAATTGAGATTTTGGACATTTTTTGATTGAGAAAGAGCTATATTTCTTCTTTTTTCTATGAGATAGTGTTTATAAAAGACTGCATTCTTGGCACCACCAAAGCAGAAGGTAGACATGGTACTGGCTGCTTGCTGGTTGGGAGTAATGTTAACAGTGAGGAAAATAGAAAGAGCAAATACAGTAAAGAGACTAAAGAAATGGCGGGAGACAGGATCATCTGTTAGCTGAGGCTATACATGAATGGATTTCTGTAGGACTGACAAATGATTGATATCACAGCCCTTTCCATAAATTATTGCCTTTGTGCTGAGCATGTCCTTCATTTTCAGAGAATCAGAATGTTTTCAATTGGAAGGTACCTCTGGAGACCACCCAGTCCAATTCCCTTGCCAAAACAGGTTTGTCTAGATCATGTTGCATAGAAACACGTCCAGGTGGGTTTTGGAAGTCTCCAGAGAAGGGGGACTCCACAACCTCTCTGGGCAACCTGCTCCAGTGCTGACCACCCTCACAGTGATGAAGTTCTTTCTGATGCTTAAGTGGAACTTCCTGTGTTCCAATGTGTGTCCATTGCCTCACCTCCTATAGTTTGGCATCATAGAGAAGAGCCTGGCTCCATGCTTTAGACACTTTCTCTTCAGATATTTTTATATATTGGTAAGGTCTCCTCTCAACCTCTTCTCCAGGCTAAACAAGCCCAGATACTTCAGCCTTTCTTCATAAGGGAGGTGCTCCAGCCTCCTAATCATCTTTGTAGCTCTCCACTGGACTTGATCCAGGTGCCCCACCTCTCTCTCGTACTGAAGAGCCCAGAAATGAACACAGTACTCCAGCTGGGGCCTCACCAGAGCTGAGTAGAAAGGGAGGATAACCTCCCTCCTGCCAAGGCAGCCCAGGATACTACCAGACCACATTGCTGGCTCATGGACAGCTTGTTGTCCACCAGAACTCGAAGGTTCTTATATGCAGAGCTACTTTCCAGCAGACCAGACCCCAGCCTGCATTGGTGCATTGGATTATTCTTTCCCAGGTGCAGGACCCTGCACTTGCCTTTGTTGAATTTTCAGAAGATTCCTCTCTGCCCATCTCTCCAGCCTATTGAGATCCTTCTTCATGGCTGCACAGCAGTTTGAGGTATCAGCCACTCCCAGTTGTGCATCAACAGTAAACTTGCTGAGGAGGCACTCTCTTCCTTCATCCAGATCATTAATGAGTAAGTTGAACAGTACTGGTCCCAGTATTGACCCTTGAAGGATACCACTAGTTAACAGGACTCCAGATAGACTGTATGCCACTGATCACAGCCTTCTGACACCAGCCATTCACCCAGTTCTTGTTACACCTCACTGTCCATTCATCCAGCCCACACTTCATGAGCTAGCCTACAAGGATATTGTGGGAGACAGTGCAAATTCTCTGATAATGTCCATATATTAGTATCTATGTTCTGAAACCAGAGCCCTTCAAAGACATTGTTCAGTCAGACAAATCTCCTCCTTGACCTTTGGCATCAGGTAAGAGGAGGAAACATATTCTCTGACCACTGTGAATTGGATGAATATCATTCTTATTTTAGTTATGCAAAGATCTTTGGATAAAAATACAATTCAGTGCATGTTCAACTGATTTCCTTACAAAATCAGTATCCTCAGTGGTGTTACTGATCTATCTAATCATGTTTTTCTTGATCATTTGCATATTTTTTCTACTATAAATAGTTTGAACATCTGCAGCAGTAATTTTTAAGCCTCATATTTATTCTATCATTTATAGTACTTTTTACTAGTTTAGCACTAGTACTTTAAAAAAGAATCTACTGAGATGCACTGACGAACTTTGGAAGTAAGCAAGTGGTACCAAAAAATATGTTTGACTAAAAGGAGAGAACACAAAGTAGTGAGGAAAACATGATAAGCAATAGATTAACTCTATAGAATTAATGTAGAAAACTACTAAACATAAAATAAATTTATAAAATAATCACAATGCAAATGTGCTTCATTGCAATGGTGAAATTAGAACTTGAGAGCTGATTTTTCTTTTTGATAAATTTACAAGGAATCCCTATACTAATGACAATCCTTTCGCTCATCTTTTATGAGTGGCTCTCTGAAAAGCACTGCAGCTGCATCTCCATTGCTTTAAGGAGTTATTTTTTATGTCAAAAGGACAACTTAAATATCTTAGACAACCTTGATAGGAAAGAAGGGAAGAAATGGAAAAAGGACAGAAAAGGGAAAGGAAAGGGAAACTGGAAAAAGGGAAGAGAAAGGGAAGGGAAGAGGAAAGGAAAAAGGAAAGAGGAAAGGAAAGGAAAGGAAAGGAAAGGAAAGGAAAGGAAAGGAAAGGAAAGGAAAGGAAAGGAAAGGAAAGGAAAGGAAAGGAAAGGAAAGGAAAGGAAAGGAAAGGAAAGGAAAGGAAAGGAAAGGAAAGGAAAGGAAAGGAAAGGAAAGGAAAGGAAAGGAAAGGAAAGGAAAGGAAAGGAAAGGAAAGGAAAGGAAAGGAAAGGAAAGGAAAGGAAAGGAAAGGAAAGGAAAGGAAAGGAAAGGAAAGGAAAGGAAAGGAAAGGAAAGGAAAGGAAAGGAAAGGAAAGGAAAGGAAAGGAAAGGAAAGGAAAGGAAAGGAAAGGAAAGGAAAGGAAAGGAAAGGAAAGGAAAGGAAAGGAAAGGAAAGGAAAGGAAAGGAAAGGAAAGGAAAGGAAAGGAAAGGAAAGGAAAGGAAAGGAAAGGAAAGGAAAGGAAAGGAAAGGAAAGGAAAGGAAAGGAAAGGAAAGGAAAGGAAAGGAAAGGAAAGGAAAGGAAAGGAAAGGAAAGGAAAGGAAAGGAAAGGAAAGGAAAGGAAAGGAAAGGAAAGGAAAGGAAAGGAAAGGAAAGGAAAGGAAAGGAAAGGAAAGGAAAGGAAAGGAAAGGAAAGGAAAGGAAAGGAAAGGAAAGGAAAGGAAAGGAAAGGAAAGGAAACTTGAATGTATTTTCTTCTCACTGCATGAGTCCAAATCAGTTATGACTAAAAAAATTATTTGGATCACTTCTATAGTAAAAAAATAATAATTGAGACTAAGATCAGGACTTCTGTATCTTTCTAGTAAATGATCACACATTGCAGAGTAAAATATGTGATCTATCCCTAGCTGTCTAAACTAATTTATACCACTCATCTGAATTGAAAAGTACATGCTTCCACGATATTTTTAATACTAAAAACTTTCAATTTACTTGTCAAGAGTGAACAAACCAAAAGACTGCTGAAAACAGTGCAGAATAAATCTTAAGGTAGCCTGCTATTTTACTAAGAGTAAAAATGAATAAGATTAGAGTGTATTTTGGTTTTCTATTTGATGACTCCAGACAGGTTAAACTTTCTTATGTGTCATATAATGAATAATTAAGTTGAGATTAGTATAAACTGGTACGACAAGATTCACAGCATGGTCTGTCCAGCTTTTCAGTAGCTAGACTTTATATTTCTTAGTAGGCTGTTTCTCCACCCATTCTTGTTTATGAACATTGCTGGTTCATTCAACAGCCAATCTAATTTCCAAACTCAAAGGAGAAAAGAGAGATTTCTTGTCATGTCTACAAAATTAACAGAACTTAGCTTTTAAAGGGCAATTTTTCACTTTTACTCTGTATTGTGATCTGTCATATGAAGGGTAAAAACTCTGTTCAAGGAAAAAAATAAAAAACTTTCCTTTCATAATCAGAATAAATAGGAAAAGCCAAAGAATGCCTCTACCTGTATTGTGGAAAACACAAAGGGTGGTTAGAGAAAAACATGGTTAAGGTTAGGGGGAAAAAAAAAACAAACAACCCAAAAAACAAGGGAAAAAAAGAAGGAAAACAGTACCTCTCTAATCTACTAGATGCAATGACTGGGAGAAGACAATTCCATTTCACAAAAAATTATCCATGTCTATAGACATATTTTGAAGGGAACTGTCTTGAAAAATCTGTTTTGCAAGGGAATAGGAGTAGGGAAGGATAGGGGAAGGATTTTTTTATTTTTTTTAAAAAGGGGAAAAAAAGGCAAAAAGCAATATGTGTTTGTGAAGTGTTTTGGCTCCCAAATAGCATATTCAATCAAAAGCATTTGACACCCTCCACATTGGAATCTTCTGCTTGTCAGTGAGAGTACTATGAAAAAGAGAACAGTTAATATAATCACTTCAGACTTTCAGAAAGTTCCTCCTGATGTTCAGTCAAGGAAGTCTGGTGCTATCATTTTGTTCCAGGAGTAAAACCTAGTAAAGTTCACAAACTGTAGGCTTAGAAGCACAGGCTGAAGACATGAAGACTTGGAATATATTCAATTTTTTTTCTTTTTTTCTTAACTGAATAAAAAAGATAATGCATTTTAAATGAAAGAAGTAATACAATCATCACTATACAGAATGAGCTGATTGTTACTTCCTTGTTTGATAGCTATGTCTATAGTTGTTGACTATTACAGTTTAATGTATCAAGTGAATATAACAATATTTGGAAAGGCATATAAGGGAAAAAAGGAACATATTTACAAACATGATTTTTAAATTTGCATTACTCAAGAACAGTCAGTAAGAAATTGAGTGGATGTACACAAAATAAACAAAAGCATAACAAAGTAATAGAAGACCTTTAATATTAACAATGGGAGTCAACCATACATCCTGCTGGTCCTTCATTATAAACCATTTGAGAACTGAAACTGACAGGATGAGTATGTGTCAAAATGAATTTTTGCAAATGGAGATTAATATAGGAAAAAAAGAAACAGAATAATTGATTTCTATAAAGTTATGATGTTTCTTCAGCTGAAATATTGAATTTCATTTAAGTCATCTGAGTTTAAGCATATGAGAATTTTGATTTCTTATATGTCTATTTTTTGAAGAAAAAGATTAGGACAAAAGAAAATTTCACTGTGAAAACACTGGTCTTATTTTTTATCTCGTGGAGTTTAAGAAGCACTTGGACAATGTTCTTAGACACATAGTGTGACTTTGGGGTTGTCCTGTGCCTAAATAGGAGTTGGATTTGATGATCCTTGTGGGTCCTTTCCAACTTGGGATATTCTGTGATTTACTGAGGAATGCAAAGTAATAAAAAGTAGCATAAGGAGGCATATCAGCTAAAGGATGGTGTAAGTTACGGTTAGGCAGATCATGATTTCTGGCTCACTATGTATACTGCAAGATCATGGAGACATAAATTGAACTGAAAAGTAAAACAATTAAACATTCTGCCAAATATTATATCCTTGTAATTAACTTGTATTAATCATTATCACAAGTTACTTGAGGCCATGAAACTAAAAAAAAAAAAGTAAAATTAATATTTATATGGTTAATAAGAACATCTATAATTACATTAGACAGGCTTATATATTCATACATGTGTGCATTCATTCTTGAGGAAATAAATGAAGGCAAAATGTATGGATCAGAAGTTGTTCTTCATGTGGTGGTTATATTCACACCATTCTAACTGATATATGGTTCTGGGTTTGGTTAGAGCGAAGGCACAAAACACAAATATGGACTAATTATTCTTTCAGTTTAGTAGAGGTTTTCCACAACATTGGATGTCCACCATAGACTATATGTGGGTGACAGTTAGGGGTGACTGGTAATGGGTTGATAACTTTACTATTTGAGCTGAAATACATCTGACTACATGTATGTCTACAGCACAGATAAGCTGAGCTGGTTATTTAAAGTTCCTTTTATAGAGTGAAATAAATGCTTTAATGTCATTATATATCCTTTCCTAAAACCCTTCAAATAGGCCAAATGGAGCTGTTGTGATCCTTCAGTCCAAGGTCCTGAGGGAAGAGGCAGGTATAGTTGCTATGCTACTTTCCATCATATTTGGAAAGTCATGGGAAACACACAAAGTCACCAGTGGCTAGAGAAAGGGACACTCATTTTAAAATAGGGTAAGAAGGGTACATTTAGATTAGAAATAATGAAGAACTTTTTTATTATAAGGGTGGAGAGACCCTGAAACAAATTGTCCAGAGAAGTTGTGTATACTCCATCTCTTGAAGTGTAAAAGGTCACGTTTAATGGGGCTTTGAGCAATTTTATCCAGTTAAAGATGTCTCTGCCCACAGCAGAGGGGTTGGAACTCTCTGAAACTATTCTATGTTTCTATTTAACTAAGCAAAAAATAGTAATGGAATACTATAGTGCTTATTTGATATTGCATTATGTAATGAGACATTGGAACTATTTCTTCAGCTGAAATACTACGACCATAAAACAGGAGTGCAATGTTCAAGTCTTCTTTTTCTTACTTGTGATCATAATTTTAAGAAAGGAATTTTAAGGATTTCATGTAAATAAAATAAGACATTTTAATTTTTGTCTTTTCTAGTGCTTGTCTCTCCCTATCCAGAGACAGTTTTTCTAGTCCATTTTGGAGTAAAATCTGTTGCACTTTATCGGTATTTGTATAATGCTAAATCTATGCATGAACTCTCATTTTTCTGTGTTACCACATAGAATAGATTAAGTCGTTTTCAGACTGGGTACAAGTCTTCAGGAATGTTTATTGTGTGAATTTTTATTTTACAGTTTCAGAAATCACCTCTTTGTCACTTTCTTGGCAAGTTAATTGAAAGGTGATAACATGACAAGTACTAAAAACATTTCTTTGTCTATTTTAGAAGAATGGAATGTATTTTATATCTGCCTTTTCTAGACTATGCTTGTTCTTATCTTTTTAAAATTATGATTATTCATTGAAATTCAGCTAGTATTTTATGGCATAATATGTAATTTAGGACAACTTTTTCATATTCATTTTAGTTACCATATGTCATCTCTTTAAGTTTGACAGCAAAACTACCACTGTGCGTGAGTTCAGCTGTGAAGAGTAATATTTTTCTTACCTAAGTTGCTTTTTATATATTTATGTTTTAGTAAATATTTATCTCAGTATTCAATAATACATTGAATAGAATTCAATTAATCTTTGGCAAATTTTGTAAAAAAAAAAAAAAATTAGACAACTTTTGCAATAAATGTTCCACATATCTGAAATTTCTTCACGTGATCTTAATAGTGGATTCTGTTTTATGGTCTGAGGTCCTCAGGTATTGCTTCAGGATAGGACCTAGTTGAAACAGTGCTCAACAAAGGAACATAGTCACTATATTGTTGAAGTACTTGATTTATTTGTCTAGTAACATTATTCTTTTCTACCAGTAAAATATTTTTCTTTCACAAATGTTATAAATCAAGCCTTGCTGAATAACAAAGTAGGAGGGGCAGCTGAGCTGAAGAAGGAAGACTTGTAGGAACAGCTATTGTTGATAATGAATAAAAATGGCAAGACAAATTATCCTTTTAATATATAGTCAGCACGAAACTCTCTTTTTAATGTAGTCATGTTGTTCTGATTGTTCTTTACTTTCTTTTGCCAGACATTTCTTAAACAGGCAGTTATTACGGAAGCACACACATGTGTCTTCATCCAGGAACTCTTGAGCAGTATGTGTTTATCAATGAAAAGCAGGTGCTCTCTCTTTGCTCATCACCATCTGGATTGCTTTCAACTGATAATGCCTTTAAAATGTGAAGAATGTCTGCCAATTTTATAGCAGAACTGGTATAACTAGTCACATTTTTAATTTTATTGCCAAGAATATCTTGTTTCTTGAAAGCTTCTGTTGGACTCTCTTACCACTGATGTCAATCTGGATCAGTCCAGATGTACAGTCAGCATTTCTTGGCAATGCTCTGTGAGAAGCTGGTTATACATGCTCTTTGTCTTTGAAACATTTAAACTACATCTTTGGAAAAAATCTCATCTTGTTTTTCTTTACCAGCATTTTTCTGTACTTTACTGGAATGTTTACCAGTTGAGCTTCATGTGTTTGCAGTCTATTACCTACAGTACAAGGAGAGTTCTAGGAGTAATGTATAATCTGTGTTTATACTGCTGAAGAGTTTATCTTGAGATATGGAACAAAGTCCAGATTCTGATATTTTGGGGTGGTATCCATCTGTGTAATGTGGACAGCTAAATAGTAATTTCTGTATGCAAGCAAAGTACTTGGGTTCCTGTTACTGCTAATGAAGTCTGGGGGTCAGTTTGGTTGCCTACATTTCTATATGCAACCAGAACCACATGAGGTGCCCTAGGATAGCTGAGGTCATGCCTCTCAGAGATAATAACTTAATACTTATGGAAGATTTTTACCACAGTTGTATTTGGAGACAAAGAGAGCACGAAGCTTCTATATGTTTGCTGCTACCGCTTCCACTATGATCCAGTGAAATTTAAGGTTTGAGCTGCTTCACAGTAGCATCAAATGAGATGTTCTAGAATATTCTTTCTGGCATCCAGCTTGCAACTTAAGCTTCCTCTCCTTAAATATTTATCAGTCTTACATATAGTCTGATAACTAAATTTTCTTAAATGGTATGAGGAACCTTGTTGTGATCAGCTCAATGGGATTTTTGTTCTTTACAATCTGTCACTGAATTATTTATTTTAAGAAAAATATTTGTAATTAGAGATTTTATTTTTAATCTAAAGTGTATCAGTAATCCTTTACTGATTTAATGGAATGTTAGCATGGGTTTGGAGCTAAACTAATTAATACAAAATTTCCCTATCTTGAAAAATAAAATATCATGTTGAATCATATTTTGTAAACATACAATGGATTTTCATGAGTATTTTATGGAATGGTTATTAGTTATTACTGTACCTATAAGTAAGATGTACCTGTACCTGTTATTAAAAATTATTAAATACTTGAAAACCAAGATCAGCTTTCCTTCACCTGTATATCAATCAAACTTTGGCAAAGTAGGGGTATCTTCTTTAAAAATTGTTGTTTGCCCTTTTAAAATGAAAACTCAAATCAGTTTTTTAGACTATTTAAAAAAGAGTGTATAATTCAAACTTCCTTGAGTCATATTCCATTATTTGATGTACACAACATAGGTAAGGATTTTGACAACCCAGTTTAAGACAGTATGCTACGCCCATCTTTTACAGTACCTGTTGAATAAAGGGTTGTTAAAGATCTGGCTGATGTCATTGTGAGGCCTCTCTCAATGATTTTTCAGCACTTTTGGGAATCTGAAGAAGTCCCAGCTGACTGGAAGCTGGGAAATGTCCTTATTTTCACGAATGGCAAGAGGGATGACCATTTCTAGCCATTTCTTCTTGCCCACTTTGCATAAAATCTACATATATTGGTATTAATATGATACATTTCATTATACACTCATAGCATCTTTCATCTTCATAAATTAACTTCCACTTTAATGTCCCACTACACATTTGGCACAGGAAATGCACAAACACAGTCAAGAGAATACATTTTTTAAACTTCCAGTATTTCTAAATATATGTGGTAACCTTAGTGACCCTCCAGTGGACAAATGTTGATCTAACACTGAGTTATAACCAGCGCAGCCCATAAGAAATAACAAAAGTCTCAATGCTGAAATAAACTGTCATAGACACTTATCACTGCCATTTCTGATATGGTGGCAGTTTCCAATATAACTTGACATATAGCATTTGATAGGAATTCCAAATATAGCTAAGTAATTTGGAGTAAATTGCTGGGACTTTTGAATTTCAGTTTCTTATCTGTATCAGCTGCAGTCTGATTAAGCAATATTGGATTTTTTTTGTGGCAATGCAAAAGTCTTTAAGTGTTATATCAGCTATGCTAAATTTACTAACATATTCCTAAAGACAGTTCTAAAAATGAGGTATGAACTCATGTAATCTGCTTACTGCACTGGTTTTCCAAGACTTGCTTGCCCAAGTACAAAAATAAATTAGTTCAATTTTTGGTTTGAGTAGTAATAAGTTTAGTAAGTTGGTAAGGATAGTGCATTGGCCACAGACAGTGTATTAACAAAAAGTCCTAAAATAAAAGCAAAGTATTAAGACTTGTTTTGTCTCTCTTTTGTAATCTGCTGCTAAAGCAGCGTTCAAAAAGGAGGGATTTCTGGCAAAGAGGAACTGAGAAACTGAAATTGAATAAAACTTTCTGTTACTGTAATATTCCTACAGGTTTCCTTACGTGCTGAGGTAAAGTTTGTGCCATAGATGTGTTTGAGGCAGGTTTGAGTAGGGGGGTGTGTGTGTGTTTAGAACTTTTTCAAATGCAATTTGCATATGTAGGACAGGTTGTCATTACTGAAACAAGGTATGCCCTCCTCCTACACATTCCCATTTTAAGTATTACTTATGAATATTTATGTAGCATTGTGTTTTACAGATCCATATAGGAATATTGAAGTTATTGAAAGGAGATAAAATACTAATTAGTTCTCTTTCATATTTAGACTTCTACATTAACCAGCAGACTTTTAAAAACCCTTTTTGAAAACCATTGGAAATAGAACTACATGTACAACAGATATCACAGAATCAAGGAACGTGAGGGGTTGGAAGGGACCTCAAAAGATCATCTAGTCCAACCCCCCTGCCACAGCAGGATTCCCTAGACCAGGTCACACAGAAACACAACCAGATGGGTCTTGAATCTCTCCATAGAAGGAGACTCCACAACCCCTCTGAGCAGCCTGTGTCAGTGCTCTGGCACCTGAGCTGGGAAAAATTTTTTTGTTGTATTCACATGGAACCTCCTATGCTTCAGCTTACAGCCACTGCCCCTTGTCTTATCACTGGGCTTCACTGAGAAGAGCCTGGCCCCATCCTCCCTTACACCCACCTTTCACATATTTATAAGCATAAATGAGGTCACCCCTTAGCCTCCTCTTCTCCAAGCTAAAGAGACCCAGCTCCCTCAGCCTTTCCTCATAAGGAAGATGTTCCAGCCCCTTCATCATCTTTGTGTCTCTGTGCTGGACTCTTTCCAGCAGTTCCCTATCCTTCCTAAACTGAGGGGTCCAGAACTTGAGACAATATTCCAGATGTGGCCTCACCAGGGTAGAGTAAAGGGGGAGAAGAACTTTTCTGAAGGCAGAGAAACATGGAAGAAGTTTTATGCTGATAACTACAACTTCTTTACTTTGAACCATGGGCAGTAGTTGCATTAGGTCATAACTGGAAACCTCATATAAAAACATAATCAGTTCTGTTTCAGAGTTTCTACTCCTTTACTTCCCACAATGTATAATCTCTGGTGTTGCTTTTGTTTGTTTAATTTAATGTTTTTATCTTGATATGCTTGTGAGTTTATTCATATTTGTCTGAAGCTCCAGAGAGTAGAAACATCCAGATTTCTAATATCTGGATACTAGAAAGTGAGCCACTGTTTCTAGTGATATTATAATTCACAGAACTGAAAATTGCAGTTAGTAATTTCGCATATAGTGTAAACTTCTCGCATCCTGACTTCAGAAGCTATCTTTTAGATAACTAAATCTTTTTTCTTGCCAAGGTCAGGATTTTATTTTGTTTCAGAAAATACCTGTGATCAACTGTTTTAAAGATATAGTTCTGTAGATGCTTGTACTGGTTCACTTGACATCAAAATAATTCAATGTGTTGCATATTCAATTACTGCTCTGTAATTTTCTTGATTATTACTAGAGTACCTCTATGTATTTAAATAGATCCTTCAGTTAAAGGTACACAATTCCCTTACAGGTAGTGACTTACAAAGCTTATCCTGTATCACCTGAAATACCCTTTTTTGAGTAATTAATGCAGTAGTTGTAATAGCTTCCAATATAAATATGAGAAATTACAGCTTATATAGAATGACGTGAAGTATGGAATGAAATTAGATGCAATCCACAAATTTATTTTCTGTTTAAAACAGCTAGTAGTAGCTAACTGCATAGTTTTATAGGTTAAAAAAGGACATTACTTAGTGTGGTTGCTGGAAAAAAAATTAATAGAGTCAACAAATGAACTTGTATGTGTAAAAATTTAATTACACAATTAAAGAAAAAGAGTAAAGACATTTTAGCAAAGATCTAAAACTTTCAAATAGTCATTCTTATTGTAAACCTTTAAAGTGTCCAAACTAGGTGTTTCAAGTCAAGACACTCAGATATAACACCTTTATTTCTTTCACTTAGAAACTGATAGACTGGTATTGTTAAATTATGCTAATGCTTTAATGTTATGCTGTGTTATGCATAATTTATAAATCTAGTGCCAAAATGCATGAGTGCAGTTCTCTTGATTAGATATTTTAAGAGCTGAGAAATCTGCAAACTCTCTGGCTGACGTTATTTTATTTAGCAAACCTGCTAATACAATGTTGGTTTAGCATATTCACAATAAGTAGATTTTAAAAGTATGATGGATATATTAATAAATTTTGTCGTGGAGTCTATGTAGATAATCCATGACAGCATTAATTATTTCAATGTATCATGTTAACAAAGCTAAAGTAGGAATAGATTACCATAGACTACTACTCTTGATTAAGATGTCTCATACTTGTTTCTGTAGAATATGTAAAATCCTCTCTGTTCTACACATTTAAAGATAACAGTGTAACTCTGTTAAAATTAACAGAATAACGTGTGAAGTGACACTTGATTCTGAATTTTAATGCTGAAACAGTGCTATATTTTATTCAGTGATATCCTTCACAAGCATTTCAAGTACTGACAACTTTTTAGGGATTCTGAATCTCATTTGCAGGTGAAATAACCTACTATAATGCTACAGAAGCAACTGAGATTTTGCAATGAAGATGACATCAGAAGAGTACCACAGCTTAAAGTTTTTATCGCTTACATCTGTATTAATGTCTCATTTTGTGGTGTTGCTCTGGTATACATCATTTATTTTATACTTACAAAGACTTATTAAGTAATATTGTAAACAGTTCTGTCATTTAAAACATCAACTAGTACCTAAATCTTTATCCAGCTATACAAAACTGTTTAAAGGACTAGGAACAATGACTAGGAAATTACTTTGGACATGACCTCTGCCAGAAGATGTAAAGGAATATGGTTTGAAAAGGCAAGGGAGATGTATGTGATATTTGGTGAAGATGTGGTTGTGAAAAATTTATATCTGAAGAGACGCTAGATTATTCATATAGACATAAAATGTTTTAGAAAACATGAGTACACATGCTTTTCTGTGAGCTACAAGATAACTGATATTTTCAGTTGCCAAGAAGACTGAGAAGTTTTTTCACCCTTCTTAGGTTTTCTCCTTACTGAGAAAGTCACATTGGTCTCATGCTCACAAGAGCATTTTCCATTATGATTTTCTGACCTCTAATCCCTCTAAGGAGAAATTATCTACAAGTACAGTTGTTGAGACATAGATAGGCAAGTATTTTTAATTAGTTGGTTCTTCATTTAGATTTTTATCCAGCTAAAATATGTAGATGATTCCATTAATCTCAGTATAATGATATGTTTAAGTATATTCAAGAATCAAAATAAATTTGTGTTTGGAGTGTTCAGTCTGTTTGGAAGACAACTTGTAAATGGAAGAAAGGTGCATATCTCTACATCTCCTTCTTCACAGACAAGTCTGTTATCTAAAACTTCTTCAGAGTATTTCCAAACATATGACAGAGACCTGAAAAAAAATCAGCTTCACAGGACCAAAAGAGAGTATCATCAGCAAGACTCTTCTGGAGTCCATTTCTTTCACTGGGAAGATAAGGCTACGCATGTGGCAATTTGTCAAAAGGGAATGAGAGAGAATTTAGTAAACCATGTTGATAATTAAAGGAGAAAGAAATTATCATTAACTAGAACACAAAATGTATAGAGATGAGAACCTACAATACCTCCTAGGAATACATAAGGAGTGATGAACTATTGGATTCTTATCCAAAGTTCAGGGGGTAAAATGAGTGGGTATAGTTTTTCCATGTAAACGATTGAGAGGGAGCTAACCTTCTTCAACTTCCTGTTACACAGGAACAGTGATCTTCTTACTGTCTGCAGTGAGAAGGAAAGACAACTCCCCTCATCCTTTTCACTAATCGTTATGGATAGCATGAGAAAATCTATCAAATTGTATCAGTTAACTTGCCTATTTTTTCACTTTTCTTGATCTCTGAAAAAGGAACAAAAATGTTGTTCTGCTTTTTTTTTTCCTGCAGTTTGATTGCTTACACTCAGGAACTAGAATTACAGATAGGATATCTGTTAAAAAACCCTTGATTTTTCTTATATCTTCCATTTTCCTGAAAGAAATTTTCATTGAGGTTGATTTTCGGGAGACAAGCAAATGAGGAGATATTTTGCAAAAGCTGTGACTTCCATTAGATACAAGGTGAAGGGGCAAGAATGAAAGTTTCATCAAATCTGTTTGTTTTTTCAGCTTATGGAGTGGGATTGGAGTCCTTCCATTTAGTCTTTGAAATAAGTGAAATAAAGGAAAGAATACTCTTTTTCTTATACTAGTCTCTGATTTCATAGCTCCTATTGTCCTCTTAGCAGTCAAAGGGAGGAAAGCCGAATAATGTATAAAAATACCCCAACTATGTGAATACATGCACAAGCATACACTGCCTTTTTCCTAACTCTGAGAAATGCTGAGCAGTGGAAAAACAATCCAAATAACATCTTTAGTTATCTAGCCTGTATGAGTCAAAGACAAGGAAAATATGCTACAGAATATAACCTCTCCCAATCTCATTTTGATATGAAGCATCATGCAGAGAGATCAATAGTAATTTTGTTGCAATGATTTATCACCAAATAGAGTCAACAGAAGGAAAAAGTGGCAAACCTGCACTGACAATTCCACCTTCCAAACCTTTAGCTTCTAACTAGTGTTTCTGACAGCAAGCAGATAAAATGAGAATAGAAAATTTAGGAAAAAAAATAGTTAAAGAAATCTCCTGACTATAAGTCAAAGCTTCCATGTTATAATCACCCACTGGTATCTATTCATCTAATTATGATAAAGTACTTACTATTTGTTTCACACCAGAGAATTTCCAAAGACATTCACTGCATTGCTTAACACGTCTTCCACAGGACTGCTTTGAGGGTATCTGTATACTATTCATCTGACATCCAGTGGAGTCTATATATGTGTAAAAAAGAACTACCACTTTTATAATACAGAATCAGGTCAATTTACTAGACAGTGACATAGCTTAATTACTCTTACTTGTGGTTGATGATGTTTAAAAATTTAGACCCCTTCAGCCAGGACCAGAACACAGTCTTCTACCTCACTTAGAGATTGGAGATTTAGTACTCTAATGTCAGATCTTGCAGAATAGCAGTAAGAAATGCATTCAGATTGCTGGTCAGACTTTTTATTTATGTATTTATTTTTAATTGTCTCCTCCCAAATTCAGGTACATTATCCCTGTGAGGCTGACAGGGACCCCTTCCATCAGAACAGGGATAAGCAGAATAAAGCATTTATCATGTGAAATCACGTAGGTTGTTCTGGTTTTAAGACAGGAGCAATTTTCAAGACACTTACCACTCCCATTTTAAAGCACAAGTATTTCTACTTCCATATTTTCTCAAATAATTTTGCTTTTGTCCCCACATTTCCATATTCCTCTTCTATAATCAGTAATGTCAGCTTTCTCATCTTTACAATTTCTTTAACTGTTGAAATCTCTCTCAACTTCCTCCTTCCATCATTTGCATTCAGTCAGGCTGAGCTGTCTCATAAATCTTGGGACCAGCCCCCCACTGAGGTGTACTCTGGGTTTATGGCTTGCAGAGCTAAAGGCTTATTAGTGTGACATGAATGAAGCCAGGCAGGACAGGTCTTCCTTTGCACTGTGGAAAAACTTTCAGTTGTAGATACCATGCTTTAATAAACTTCAAGACACTCAACTAGACACACCATCATTATGGAGTTTAATTCAATATGCCCAGTTTACTCTAGGCTGAGGCTTGATTAATTAAGAGAGGAACCACTTTGTGTCCCAGGGTGTGCTCTGGACCAGTCTTCTGAATAGGTCAAAATCTGCCCTCTGGAAGTCCAGCATAGAGGTTTTATTGGTGGTCCTCCTTGCGTCCCTGAATATTGAAAACTGTATTATTTCATGGTCACTGTGACCCAGTTGGCCTCTGACCACTACATCTCCCACCAGTCCCTCTCTGTTTGTAAACAGCAAATCTAGTGGGGCCCCACTCCTGGTAGGTTCATTTAACAGCGGAGCAGGAAATTATCCTCTATACACTCTAGGAATCTCCTAGACTGCTTCTTCTCTGCTGTGTTGAGCTCCCAGCAGATATCTGGCAGGTTGAAGTCACCAACAAGGACAAGGGCTGGAGATTTTGAGACATCTGCCAGCTGCTTGTAGAATAACCCGTCCCCTTCATCATCCTGGTTGGGTGGTCTATAACAGACTCCTACCAGGATGTCAGTCTTGTTGGCCTTCCCCCTGATTCGGGTCCACAAGCACTCAATCCTGTCGTTGGTGACCTCAAGTTCTACAGAGTCAAGAGACTCTCTAACATATAGAGCCACCCCTCCACCTCTCCTACCCTGCCTGTCCTTTCTGAAGAGCCTGTGGCCACTTATGACAGCACTCCAGTCATGCAAGTCATCCCACCACATTTCTGTAATGGCAACCACGTCACAGCTTTCCTGCTGCATGATGGCTTCCAGCTCCTCCTGTTTATTGCCCAGGCTGCGTGCATTACTGTACATGCACTTCAGCTGGGCTGCTGATTTTACTTTTAATTCAGTCTTTTCACCCCTGAACTTAACTTTGGAGAGCCTGAAATCTATCCCTTCCCCCTTCAGACCTAGTTTAAAGCTCTCCTGATGAGCCCTGCTAGCTTATGGGCAACAGCCCTTTTGCCCTGCCTAGACAGATGAAGCCCATCTAATTTAAGAAGACGAGGTAATATGGAGTTTGCCCCATGATCAAAAAAACCAAAATTTTGATGATGGCACCAATCCTTTAGCCACCTATTGATAAGGTAGGCTGGATAAAGTGATTCTTGCATCAAAATTTTTGTTGTGCTCTGTTTTTTTTCTGAAGAAACAGCAGTGCAGAGGTCTAAAATTATCTCAGTTCTTAATCGTTAAGAGTTCTATGAATGTAATTAATACTTGCTGGAGTCATAATTGTTGGCAAAATATCTGTCTTATCTGAAACATCAATTTTTCATGACTGGCATTCATGGACTCAAAAAACCTCCAAATCAAACAGACCCTTAAACTCTTCCTTGAGGAAGGTTAAATCAAAAAACTAAGTGAAGAAAAAAAATAATGTTGAGGGAATTTTTGGTCACACAGATAATATAATAGGTGGTAGTTTGAATTATGGCCGAAGGTATTCTTTTATTAGTTTTGGGAGACAGATGTTGAGTTTATTGGAAAGTGTCACTTTTTAATAAACTTTTAATGTTGCATATGCACTATATTTTTACAGAGGCTTTGCTATTTTAGTGCACACAAAACTGAACAGTAATAAATTTTGTAATTATTTGTCTTGTATATTAGCTGATGAAATTCAATTAGCCTATTTCTGTTTTATTGGTAACCTTGACAAAAACAAAAACTTCTCTGTTTTGCTGTAATTTGAGAAATATTTAATGATTTTCAGTGAAAAACTTTTACTAAAGCTATGTCTTGAAATTCTAAAAATAATTTTATGCTCTAAAGAAGGCACTTTGTCAAATCAATATTTCCCCCTATAGTATCCTGCTTCTTTTTGACCTGCAAGGATGAGTCTCCATTTCCACAAGAGTGAGATGTAAGTTAATATTTGAGGTAGAACAGAAAAGGTTTGAAGTATAAAACCAGCCTGCCAAATTACCAGAAAAGTACATAAAACAGTCTTCCATGCTTTGTGATGGATTTTCACTCAGCAGACAAAATGAAGGACATCCTCATGCATAACAGTGAAACAACAGCACACCTAGCAAGATAACAGCATTCTTCTCTAGAGCCAGAACATCATTTCCCTTTATAGAAAAGAAAGATATCAAATGAATGGCAAATCTGGATCTCAATGCTTAATGTTAATTCTTCATTCATTACATGAATGAAAAAAAGGATATTTTATTTGATACCTATAGTTGGACTTTCTTGCATATAACTTTATTCATAACATTATCTTATTGAGCAGCTATTCTCAGACTAGTAAGTCAATTGTCCTATTTAGTATAGATTATTAGAAACATCAGAAAGCACTACAAATATCACAGAGTTTGAGCACTCTGAAGATCTTGTAATTCATTCTATTTTACTGAACTCCTGTAATGACTTCAGACACATTTGAATAAAGACTAATAGAGTAGAGCTAGCTCATGCTTCACATGAATAGCACTCAGGTAAGCTAAGAAATTTCCTAGCAGTATTTTGTGAGCTCTGAAAAGAGTGTATCAGGGCACTTAAATGTGATTTTATCTATTTTCTTAGTCAAACATATTCTGAACTCCTTTAAGAATTAAAATATGCAAGATGGATGTGTGAAATAAATATTGCTTCTTTTTAACACTAGGAAAACTAATCTCACTGACTAGAATTCTATTAACTTC
This sequence comes from Galbula dea, assembly GCA_013399015.1. Lineage (NCBI taxonomy): Eukaryota > Metazoa > Chordata > Aves > Piciformes > Galbulidae > Galbula > Galbula dea. The sequence goes on along the minus strand of VWZX01004113.1, from coordinate 698,259 downwards.
AGTGAGCATGTGCCTAGTTTTAAAGGACATTATTATTATTATTATTATTTTTAGTATGTAGCCTAGAACTTCATCTTTTGCCAGTAGTAAATCACTGATCAGCAAGACTAATATAGTATGCTCTCCAATAACTGTTCTAAATTTCAGTAATTTAGTGATTAAAAATGTTTTCAGTATTGCTGTTTGAAATTCTTTCTGTTTACTACAGGATTGCTTGTTATAAACCTAGTCATGACCATTTCTATTTTGTAAACAAACCTATGAAAGAAAAATCTAATTTCTCTGACAATTAATATTCTGGCAGCATATTCACTTCCAGCTCTATCTTGTGGAAGTACACACAGAAATCAATAGGTCCAAAAAAAGGAAATCAGGTTTTCCTTTACCTTCTGAATTACTTTTCTCTACGCACATCAACATAATCTGTCACTAAACAGAGAATAAGTTATACAGTGCTTATAACATCTATTTTATATGTTTCTCTTTCTAAAATAATATTCTTTATCATTTATATTCATCTATGAGAAAGTCATCCAGAAGTTAACTTTAATGTTAAACGAAGCTAGGATCATAAAGTGCTGGCATCACTGTTATGATTTCTGACATGTCGGGGGATACCCAATCCATAACATCTCATTACAATTTCTCAAAGAGCATCTCAGTTTCTATTGAGCTGGACTTCAAATCAGTTAACCCAGAAAACATCTCTATTCTCCTCTGAAAGTAATTGCATTTTTCAGTACATTATTGGGAGATATGAACCCTGTGTGATGGTATATCAAGTGGAAAACAGACTGGAGAAGCTATGAGAAGGTTACAAGATTTATGGCCAGGAAAGTTTTTAATTTCTCTTGTGTTTTGGAATAATCTGCTTTCTTTACTCTAGTAATGCTGCTGGTTATCAAGTGGATTGATGAAATCTTATCATAATTAGGAATGCTAAAAAGTGAAAACTATTTATCTAGTTAGAAACTTAAAACAAGAGTCCTATACTTCATTTGTTCAAAGCATCATGAAATGGCTCACTCACTTCAACATTTGAAATGCATGTGTGTGAGCAATTATGGCTAATTCCTAATTCACCTCTTGCACATGATGTTATGGTTTGGATTAGAACAGAATTAATTCTGTTCAGTAACTGTATTTTCTAAAAGATATTCCACCACCACATACATAATACCGTTATTAGTTTTCCCCCCTCACACACCTTGTCTGGACTGTCCCTTTAAGGAACCTGAGATTCCTGAATCAAGGACCCTGCAACCCCCCCCCCCCAACCCAGGGGGGGAAGCCAGGGGAATACTGGGTTTCTCTGGGGGACTTTTGGGTTTTAACTCGTAGCCATGAGGAAGCCTCTCCTCCCTCTGCCTGGATTTGGTTGCTTCTGGAAGCCACCTGTGCTCTTTCTCTGTGTTGGGCTGCCCACGTGAGCTGCTACTTTGGACTGCTTGTGCTGAATCCACTGGAAGCTAACACTGGGACTAGAAGCTGGCATCAGGACGGTTCAGTATTTTGGGTCCTGTATATGTTTCTATTTGTCTCATTTATATCTGCTGTTATTATTAAAGCAGTTTTTAGTTTTTACCTTCCAATTCAGAGACCTCTCCTTTAACTGCTATGCATGGGGGTTGGGAAGAGCCTTTAAACCCACCACACATGACTAAAAATCCAATATTGGCTTCTTTGCAGTGTAATTTTTTTTCCAAGGGCACTTAAAAATGGTTTTGTGAAGCGATTTTTTTCCCTTGTAAGTACTAATGAATCAATTTGTTAATTAATCTTCAGAAGTGCGCTCCTAGTGTGTCACATGAACAGTTTTTTCACCTTATCACTTATTAGCCAATATTCCTAATATTGTTCTTCTCCACAAAGGAAGTAGTTTCAAGAAATGTATTACTACAGAAAGTAGAATCAAGGTGGCTCAAATTCTGTGTGTTTCACTGAAAATACCTCATTGCAGCTTTGTTATAAGAGTTATCTCCTTTTTTTATTTTTGGTAAGTTTTGAAAAGGAAGAAAAAGAGCCAAGCATGTGTAATGCTCTACATGTACAAGGTGTTTTTAATATGTAAGCTGCCCAGTGTTTCATATTTCTTCAAGAAGCCTAGTATCAAGGCTATAAAAAAACCTTTCTATTTCCATTTCCATAGTCTGAATTACATGCCAAGACCTAAGTCATGGAAAAGTTCATTTTTTAAATTCTTACTGTAACTCCAGTGATTTAGCAGGTGTCCTGAAGATACCATAATTATATGTGACCTCAAGTTTGATGATAATCTGGGGGATTAAAAAAGGAATGTGATGTATCTGTTTCAAGAAGTTTTCATGATTTGAAAAGCATCATTCATAAGATTATTGCAGTTCTCTTACTTTTCTGTATATTTTTTAATTTCTCCTAGAGTCATCTGCAAGTCAGAATAAGTCATACCTTAATATAGCAAAATGATAGAAAACAACTTTTTGAAAGCTACATCATTCCAACACTGGCATATGTGTTAATTATATCAGCTCACCATACAGACATTGAAAACTCTGTTTTTTTTAACCACTGGTAACATCACTTCCTTCTCACTTCTAAATGTTTTTAAAAATATGTTAGAATTCATTTGCAGCTGGAGGCAAAACAGGCCGCATTACAGCATATAAAAAGACACCAGGCAATCAAATTTGGGAAATTAAACCCCAGTTTTTTAATCCAAAATTATTATTTCTTGGGGAAATATAAGAAAGAAAAAGAGACATTGAATGTAGATATTGCCTTAGTTTAACTGAAGAGAAGTAGGATTTTTCACCTATCAGTGTTGAAATTTCTTTTTCTTTCCTCCCTCAGTGATCACGATCTCATACATACAAAATACATGCACACACACACTCAATCTATAAAATCCATCCCAGTGAAAAAAGTTTTGAAAAGATTTGATCCTTCCATTTTTTAAAATATCTTAACCTTTATGCAATTTAAACATAGACACCTTGAACAATTCAGATAAGGAGGAAGTGCACTTTTTATTGATTAATGAATAACACATTGTCCTGGATATGTCCTTGCTCTTCCCATATCCACTTCCATATTAATGCTTCCATATTTAAATAAAGAGTTGTCTTTGACATTTACTAAGGAGAAAAAGTGAAATAAACCAGTAAATAGGTCAGGAGTACAGGCTCCTTAAGTAAGGAATGCATCTGTGGGCATGGGTGCTGAACACTGAGTCATAACACAACTCATTACAGAAGTGGAATGCATTATGGTGGAAAAAAAAAATCATGTCTTTCAGAGAAGCTTGCATAAAAATTTTCAGAGAAAGGACTAATGAGGGTTTGGAATAAGCACTTAAAGAAGAAATCCAGCAGTATACTTACCCTTAAGATTTAAAGGAAGTTTTGAAGGTCAAGTAGTGGTTCATATGTAAGTCTCCCCACATTATAGTGTGAAAAAAATGGATAAACCTTCTGAAGCATCAGATGGCAGGTGCTGAATTCCTAACCTGAACTAGTAATGGATGAAGAGCTGGAAAGTGGTATGAGACATAAGAAGCTTCTAATTATTTTGTGATTTACTTTAATTTAAATCAGACTTTAATTTGTTGTCACAGCAGATTAACAGTGGCTGCACAAACAAATGTAATGAATTCAGGGTGTTTCAAAGCCAAAGGCTAAACCTGGATTTATTGTTGTCATGTGCTTTATTCATCTCTCTGGCCTGGGAAGGACTTGTTTCTTTTTTATTTTCTTTTTCTTTTATTTCTGTGTGTATTTGTTTGTTTGTTTGTGGTTTTTTGGGATGTTTTTTTTTTGTTTTTCCTTCCCAGAGAAGCCAGCTGTTTAATGCAAACTAATGAGAAATAAATAAAATGAAGCAAGCTTCAACTTAACTTGAGGATTTGTGTTTGTGTGGGTATTTCAAAATAACACCATAAGCAGTTGTGTTTTATTCTGTGGTTTGGGTTTTTTTTGGGGGGGGAGGGTGTTTTGGTTTGTTTTCTGGACTGGCCAAAGAGAAAAAGTTTTCTTCACTGTAACATTGATTTGGATCTAATCTGGAATAGCCTTTTTATTAACATTGTACTAAACCTCAGGAAATGATGCCATAGGCCACATATTAGTGCCAAAATACATATGAAGTCAGTTGATTCTATTTATTAAGACCATACAAGGTCTTTAACCTCCTTACAGTGCACAAACATTAGGCCAGCTGCCTTACAGACATTCTTTTATACTAAATCTGCACATTCATATCTGTTAGCAACTTTTCATTTCATCACAGTACAAGGAGTACCAGAACTGTAGCAGTAGTTTATATGATTATATTTAGACTGCATAACTGGCCAGTAGAAGTACATACTGTGTCATTTTCATGTATTCATTAGTGGTGGCTGATAACAACCATACTGCTCCTTTCAGGTAGATAAATCATATTAAACTGAGAACCTGGAAATTATCAGATAAGGAATTAGCTCTGAACACCCATCTCACTATATAGCACAGAAATATTTAATTTGGCAGGGATTGATCACTGGAAAAAAAATCATCTGAGTGCAAAAGCGTTTAAGAATGTATTTTCAAAAGCCTGAATAAGTACAAATCCCTTTCTGAGGTGCAAGTAAGAGTTAGAGGTGTTAACTGATTTTCAAAGAGATTACCTGTATCTGTAATGGAAAGTTGCAAAATAACTTTGTTCAGTAGACATAACCCACATTTCCTGAACCCATCTGGCTCTGCAAAGTGCAAACACACACAATCTGTTTATTTCATGAATAGCCTGTCTGTTCACAACCTCAAGGAGGTTCAACAGAGACCAAACTGAAACATTTTGTCACCATTCATGTCCCTTCACTAATTCACCAAGCCTACATGGGAAAGCATCATGTTCCCTTCTGGGGCTTGGTATGTACTCCATCATTATAGCTATGTTTTCTCTTCTTATATTGGGCACTAATGGTAGAGTTTTGGTAGCAGGGTGAGCTGTGCGGGAAGAGGCAGTGAATTGCACTGTGCCAGTCCCAGAAGGTCTCATAAGGCCGTGAAACAGAAAAAAACCAGATTAATGGATGCCCAAACTTCAACCAAGCAGAGAAGCTTATGGTATATCTACTCAAACATATTCAAGAAAGAGCAGCAGCTGTGAGGGACAAGAGGCACAGCTGGAGTCACCACCTTGGAAGATTATTTTTATAAAAGTGTTTGTTTTGCTTAGTATTGTTCTGCAGAAACTGAGAAGGAATTCATATTATTTATTCAGTCCAAAATTATCTTTTAACAATCATTTGTCCCTCTAGTAATATTTAAAACAATTTCTGTGAAATGATCCAGAAAGTAACTACAGTTTTATCTTGCTTCTCAGTTATTTCCTAACGTTGTGCCCACTGATCCATTTCCGTGCTTCTTCTCTCTCACAAGTGCAATCTCACTTATCCCATTATTATCTTGTCCAGCAACTTTCCTTATGTTTCCTGACCTCTATGTCTAGCCTACTCCTGTCTTAATCTAATCATAGTGCCTCAATAGAAGGGTACTGGTGAGTTTTGCTAACCCACTCAGCCTTTGTGACTTTTATGCCTAAAGTTTCCCCTGAATTAGATTTCAGAATTATTACAGTTGGGCAGTATGTAGCTCTAATAACAATTAATTGTATAAGTAGAGGCAAAAAAGTGAAATATGCTTATTTTATGGCAGGATGGTAGAGTTGTGTGTGTATATGTATGCATGTGTGTTTGTGTGTAAGACTTAGAGACTCTTTTCAGAATCCCTGTATTCTTAAATTACTTAAAAATTTTAGTGCATGTAGACCCTAGTATTTTTCCTTCTAGAGGTATGTATGAATAAACTGAGGCATTCAGGTGAATCTCTAAGAAGGGTAACATTCAATTTTTTTAAGAAAACATTTGCCTTCTCTTCATAAAATTTGAGCCAGGCAACAAGAATAAAAATATATTAATCGTAACTGGATGATAATTGGATGCTAAATCTCTATACTATGATAAACGGTTATCATATAGGGGACTGAGTTCACCAATTCACAGAGAAGAGGGGATTAGATGATGTGTTTTACTGTTTACATATTCTAACATTTTGGGATCCCTAATGGCATTCACAGCCTCCATTTAAATCTTCCTTAAATCTTTGCCACTGCTGCCTACTTTAATCTCTTCTCATAAAGGGAATGTTAAAACAGGGAACATCAAGGGCGATTTTCAACTTCAGTGTAGAAAAAGAGGACACTCAGCAGTTTTCAAATCAAGTACTGTACAGCTATGTTCCTAACAATGCCTCCTAGATTAAATTTTAAATGTGCATTCTGAATAAGTAGTTTACACAAGGCAGCACAGGTTTAGAACTTCAAGTTTTGCTTTAGGATTGGCCTGTTCCTTAATAAAATAAAGTGTGCCTATGCTGCTAGGAAGATTTAGTCTTGTAACTCACCCTTGTTAATGGTGCTCCATACAGGGTAATGAAAAAATGCTTTGTTCTTATAATGACATTAGAGGATTTAAATTTCTCGGTTTATGTTAGTAGAAATCCATAGAATTCAATACAATCACTTCTGATTTACAAAGGTAAAAAAGCAAAAAAAAATGAGCCAATGATGAACACTGTCCTAGCTCTGGCCAAGACTTTCAGTTCCAGGATTACCTCCAGGAGTCTTCTTAGGGTGGACAGTTGTCAAAGAAATTTTCTGTCAAGTCAAAACAAACAAAAAAAGACCAGATAGTTAAATACTAAGAGTCAGTAAAAAGATTCAATAAAATCCTGGAAGCTCACAGTGTTTTTCCCTTCCATTTCCAAATATCAGAAACTCTGAGTCATTTTTAAAATTAAGCTTATTCCCATGGGACTGAGACTTTAATTCTGAACTAGTGTCGATTTCTTCAGCCACCCTCCTGCAACAACAGAAGTAAAAGAAACCGCCAAGGGACATGACACCTTTGTAGCCCGTTGGAAAAAACCCCCATGCCTAAACATGCAATGTATTAACAACATCACAGGTAGATCTTGAAAGGTAATATAATTGAATGTCTTTACAACATAGAATTTTCTGTTCATTAACATAATATCTTGATGAATAGCAGAAAATGTGTGTGTTACTCTATTTAGTTTATACTTCAAATCACAAATAATAATGATGTAGTACAAATTAACAACCTCTATTTAAACTTTAGGTGTAGAAAGCTCATTAAAGTCTGTGTGAACTGTGACTCAGGAGTTGTGATGTGCTGCATTGCCTCTGTGGACCCTCCCAATTCTCGGCTTAATGAGAATCCTATTTTCTGCACTGTAGAGATGTGAACTCTACCCTCAAAGAGATGTTTGAACTATAGTTTGTAAAATAACTTCAAACAATTTTCCCTTCCTGGTTGCTTCTACTTTTCTACCCTTCTAAAGGATTTGATGGGAGATTTAGAAATCCATCATACAAAAGTGTATTGGGAAAATCATTGGAAAGAATAAGGAGAAAGCAATAATAGCCTCCAAGTGCACCTTCAATGATGGAGCAGGGGAGTCCTGTCCATTTTCAGCTCTCAGGTGTTATTGTACATCAAACTTCATTCTGACATGATATCACTGTGCAGTCCGCTTTTCTATTTCCCACTGTAGACATTCTCTAGACTTAGCAGAAATCAGTGCAAACGAGGTCTGCTCCTCAGGTTGTACACATATAGATAAGCTTAGACAGGTACTTTCCTTTTAAAGAACTTCATATTATTGAAAATAAAGGTTCTATATTCATGGCTGGAATGCTTTTGGATCATGTAAAAGATTTACTCTCTATTGCATAAATTGTTTGATTTATAGTTGCTTTTGGCATTAAGATTCTTTCAAAATCTTTGAAATGGTGAACACTTATTTCAGGTCTGCTTTGCAGCCTGAAAACTCGTTTTGAATTTGGCATTTTCTTTCTTACTTATTTAATCTGAGTTAGAAATAAGCCCATTTTAGATGCAGATAACATTCTTATTAGAATGTTTAAAAAAATAAAATCTGAGGAATTTTTTGCAACACTGAACAAGGAGTTCATTAAAATAAGAAAAATAGTACTGGCCTTACAATTGTTCTTTGTATAGAGAAGTGTGGAAGTCACAGCCTCTGTTAGATATTTTTTCAAACATGTTTCCTGCAACAGAGCTAGAGAAATTCTCAACGGAACTTCCTGTGATGTAAATGCTGTAATGCTACAAAACACTCTAAAAATTGAATTAGACTCCTAACTTGCAGGCATTTGAAATCTGACAAGAGGAATCCAAGCCAAGGTCAATGAAATTTACTTTCCTTTATCTTTAATGAAGACTACTATTTGTGAGGACATAATTCAGAAACACCAACAGGCTTTTCTTGAGTCCTTGCTTGGGTTTTCATTAAGATATCCAATTAAGCCAGTTGTTCGTAGAAGTGCAAATAACCTTAATGAGATGAAAATACCAATAAAAACCCCTTTACTTTTTTATTGATTCTGACTAAGGAGAGTAGTATTTGTTGTTTACATTGCTATCCATATTTTTTTAGAGTTCACACTAAGCAGTTGTGTTGCCTAGCAATTTTATTAAAAGCTCTGAATAATGTATGTGTTTGTACACAACTTACAAGCTCAGTAGGCTTTGTTATATTAGCAGACGTATTGTGAATCTTTCCCCTTCAAGTATTTGATTACCAAATCATGGTAGAATATGCATGTAATTAGATTGCATAATAGTCTTCTACATATGAAATAATGATAATATTTTTTCCTTTGGGGGCAACTGCCATCTGTGGACCTCAAACATTTAATATGTATTAACAGTTAAACCCTCACACTTCTGCGCTGCAAGCAATTTTTTCTACCTTTAAGTTGCAGTGCACAACCACAGATATGTATACATAGTGTAATGCATTAGCAACTCATGATAACCCTGTTATCATAACTTGGATTTTTCAGTGTTTTATCTTATCAGCAGATAATCTTGTTACAATGATCTTGCTTACCAAATTGTTTCACTGCAAGCTAGTCTCATTCATGAATAATCCTAAGGATTTGTCACCTTGGGTCTAAATATTTTAACTGAGCCCCAGAAAAATAGGGCTTATATATTATTTCTGTTATTAGAATGCTAATCATGGCTTTTATGGAGCCACACATAAGAGTTTTGGAGAAAAGAATGTATCATGACCTGACATGGTAGAACACTTTTCCAGAAAAAAGACATTGGAAATTGACCTTGTAATCATAATTTTCACAATTAAATATTAAGATTAAAATCTTCACAGTGTTGAAAGCAGTTTTGTTTGGTTTGGATTGGATTTTTTTCCCTGTAAATATATTACAAAGCAGTACAATTGTGCAGTTTTTATTCTCATGAAGTTATTAACTGAACAACATATCTGAGCTGATATCAACGGGCAGGAAAAAAGAAAAGTTGTGGGTTTTTTAATGCATATTAATATCACAACTTTTTAGCATGAAAAAAAATCATACTTCCTTTTTTTAATGGAAATTACACACATTTAACATCTGATATTACTCCAGCTGATGTCAGTAATTGCATAGCACAGGAGTATCAAAAAGGACTTGAACTTTGTAAGAATTGCTTTGTTAACGGAGGTAATCTAAACAAGATTAGGCATGATGATGCATAACTGTATGCAGAGGGAGAGATTTAAATAGATTGTAAATTGATCTCATAATGCATTAAGCAAACTGGGAGTAATACAGGATGGTGAAGTAGAAAAGGAGTCTTCACAGGCTCATTGTTTGGCAGAAGGAAGGAACATTCAGTGAATTACAGGAAAGAAAGGCTTCTCTAACTTTGAGATATTTTAGCTTGTTCCCATGTCTAGCAAAGTATATACAAGGGCAACTACATTAGTCACCTCAGCAACAAAAGCTGTAAAAAAAATTCTTATTATTCCATATTGTGCAAATAGGACGCATCAATAGCAGAATGTTACAAAAGTTTGTTTGGATTTCATAAAAATCATATATTTTTAAACATTGTACTATTAATTACCTATAAATGAAAGTTTTTTGAGAAAACAGCCTTTGCTGCTGGTAAAATATTTGTCATAAAACTTTTAAAAAAATTATTAAAATTCAAATTCTATTAGAATTATACCTCAAAGAATTCATATATTACTGGGCAAGAGATCTACTAGTTATTTGAAATAAATAATAAACCCCCCATATTTAAACAACAACATATTTATGGATGAAAACAAAATGCACTGTTGCAAGTCACAGAATTCATGTTTAGTTCCCCTTCATTTTTCACACACTTGCTTCTGTATCCTCCACAAACTAGTGAAAGGAATGCTGATTGATGCTATAGACTTCTCAGTGTGTGGCTCTGCATATCTTAAATTAATTAAATCTACTTCATTTACATTGTGTAACAGTTACAGTGATGAGCTTCAGAGTACACACATCCCACTTCATAAATGTTTGTCTGTGGTTGTCCCCTCTGACAAAGACTTGAAATATGTAACAAGAAATCTCAGCTTTGTCTTCCTCATTCCTCCATCCTCAGTAACAATAATTCTACATAAAATTTCACAGTTAAACACCCAGCAGAATTCTTAAAGAGCTCCTTGAAGAGACAAGTTTGAAAATGAGACGAAATTTGTCTTTATTATGAGATGACAAAGCATTTAGTTGAAAATTGAAAGTTCAGCAAATGTGTTTGTCAGAGATTTCAGCTGTGCTAAAAAGCTGTCAGCCTCTTACTCTCTAAACTCTACACTATTTGCAAAACTCACCTGGGAGAGCTGTGAAGTAACAACACTAACCTACTCTACAAATTTTCTGCTTTTGTTCTGTAGCCATAGCATCAGTTGACAGTTGTGCACACTTTAGGGGATTTTCAGATTAAATATTTCTGTGTTCTCTAGGTGAGAATGAGAAGTGGAGTGATATTTTGCAGGGAAGAAAAAAGAAGACAGAAGAATTACTGTGTATCATTAGACTGTTTAAATCAAAGCCAGTATTGAGATCAGTGAAAGTGTCAGGGGTTTTTAAGCTGGAGAAGAGAGGATGGATGAATGTTAGTTTTATAGACCCAACCTTGCTAGCAGTAAAATTAAAGTTGTTAATAGTTTGTTAAATAAAGCCCTCTTTACACTCATAAGGGGGTTTTCTTTAAGATTTCTTTGACTAGACAGATTTTTCCTAATTTCTAATAGCTCTCCATAAAAAATCTTTAATAAAATTGAGCAAGCACTTTGGAATACTGAAGTGAATTTTCTGAATGTATAATAGTCTTCTTTGAGAGCTTTGATGAAATTTTTGTGTTTCAAAGGTAAGATTTATGGTATTATACTCTTCTTCAAGGCAAAGTGACATCAGAGCTACCTTGTCCATCTGAATGTATAAGGTACTATGGGAAGGAAGACAAGCATAAGGCATGAAGCAATAAAATGTTTCAATGTTATCAAAACATATTTAAAACTGAAGACAAACCCAAAGAAATAAAAACTAGTAATAAAATTAATACATATTAACTGCTTAAATAGAATATTAACAATTTAAAAAATACTAAAACTAACAGCACAGAGTGGATACCACAAAAGAAAGCAGTGGCTGGTCACAGTGAGTGACTCACTGTTGAGAGGCACTGAGGTGTCCATCTGCTGACCTGACATGGAGTTATGAGACTTACTCTGCCTTCCAGGAGCTAAGATCTGAGATTTTGCTGAGAGGGGGCCACAACTTGCCAAAAGCATAGACTATTATCAATTGCTACTCTTTCACATGGGCATGAATGACACTTCAAGCCAGAATCTGGACAGAATCAAGGAAGACTACAAAGCCCTAGGAATGCAAGCAAAATGTATTGATGCACAAGTTACTTTTCCTCCATTTTACTTGTTAGGGGAAAAGGTACAGCCAGAAATAGATGAGTAGTTGAAATCAGCTTCTGGCTTCGTGGCTGGCACCATCACAAGAGTTTTGACTTTTATGATAATGGGACATATACTGGAGAGGAGAGTGGCTTAATGACCACATCTGCCGGTTCTTTCAAGACCCCAGGAACATCTTATCCAGGTCCCATGGACTTCTACATGTTCAGAATTCTCAGATGATCTCAAGTCTTATCCTCTCTTATAATGGGTGGGACTTCATTGCCCCAGTCCCTGCCTTAAGACTTAGGAACTCGAGGTACAAGAAGTCATGCACATGCATGTCTGTACAAGCCTCTACATTCCTGGTTTTAAACTGGAGTGCCAAATGAATCTTTTGTTTGTTTGTTTGTTTCTTACAAAGATTCTTACAGTTGTTCCATAATTGCTGTTTTTAGGGAAATGAGTGTTGTTTATAACTCTATTTGTGCTCTAAATAAAACGAAAGTTAGGGATACTGACATCTTTGATTACAAAACCTAATGTTGCTAGAAGACTATTCTGAGGGTATTTTATCAGATCTGAAACAAAATTGATAACTTACTGGATAAAACCAAGTTAAACAATGGTTCTAAAATTAATTTGATTATGCCAATCAAATAAATACATTAGAGGATAGTATCTATGGAACAGAATGAGCTACTAGCAAAGGTACAGATGGTTACATCGTTATCTCCTGTAGAGTATGTTTCTGCTGAATATGGTTCTGGAAGCAGAAGAAGTGTGTTTGGAAATATTGTACTTAAAAATCACTCTGCCCTGCAAAACACTAAGTTTTAATATCCAATTGAATTATTAATTTAATTTCCAGGCTTATTTCTTAGACATATTGTATGTTTCCAGTTAAAGATTGGCACTTAGAAATTATAGATGAAGTAGCTGTTTTCCACTAGTAGAATATTTGTGTCCTTATAAATAGACTGTAAAAATTCACTTTGGTGTATAATGTCATTATTAAAAATCATACATGTAAGAAACTAATTTTATATATGAATGAATAGAATAAAATATAAAAATACCTTTTATTTTATTAACATAATCAACAATTATTAACAACATTAGAGTGGGTATTAGAGAAGATAAAATGAGTTTAGTTTACAATTACAGAGAACTGATATTACCTCCTGAACAAAATTGAAAGAAATCCTGCAAAATCATTAACCTGAGATTGGAAACAGTTCATCACAATAATGAGGACAGGTAACATCAGTACTCTTTCTGTGTAACTCTGATGACAGATCTGTATCACTGAATACTGAGACCAGTAGAACTAATAGACAGTACACTTTTATCAAGGAAAATAGAATTCTGATCATATATGTTTATAGAAATAAATAATCAAAAATGTTTGAAATTTAATTCACAATTCCTTCATTTTTTAAACAAATTTACTCTTTCTTTTTTTTGGTCCATACATACACACATTCATATGACTATCAGAGACACATTAATATAACCCAACTATATGGTAATGCAGGCCCTGGATAAGTTATAAATCTAAATTTGGAAAGGACTTGCAAAACTGTTTGCCTGCCAAGTGTCTGATGTAATGAGTTACTGTAATTTATTTCTGACCTTGGTTAGCAGGTGTGAAATGCATCAGGGAAGATGTTGTGAATCATCATCATGTTGTTTTCATCCATTGTGTTTGCTGTCTGCAATTGAAATATGAATGGAATGATGTATTTTAGGCAGGTTTTTTCAATGACAGCCAACAAAAATACATACAAGGCAGAACACTTCATGATGTTTCCTTTGTGTTTATTACACAATGAAATATTACCTTCCAAAATGTTTAGATACTCTGTAATGCCAGCTTGTGTCTATTTGTCCTGTGGCTAAGCAAAAGAAGCAATGGGAAGACATTCGTGGAAAGATCACTCATTACCTGCCTTGTATCACATTCACTTCCCAAAACTTTTGCCAGAGGCTCACATCAAATGCAGAATACTCAGTCAGATACAAACTTGACAGTTGCTCTAAATCATACAGAGCATTCAAACTTCTTTGACATCTCCAACACGGTAAGATATAGCACTGCTTAAATAATAATAGCTAGAGGGATCCTCCCTCCCAAGGTATACAAGCTAAATTATAGCTTTCCTATTAGAGGATGAGTTCTGAAAAGGAATTCTGGCTTTGAGTCAGAACCTACCAAACTTGTGTCTAGTTTTGCAGAATTCTGTGTTACCCTGTTACAAGGAGATCTCTGCTACTTAATCTACTGAGCCTTACTCAGTGATACAAGTATCTCTTAATTTCAGCTATTTCCCAGTGTCCCACTCCTGACTGTCTCACTCCTTTCAGGCTCAGGAGAATAGCAGTTGCACAAAGCAGCCAGACATCTGCACTTTCTCTTAATGTCTACACCTGGATACCATTAATACTACAATTAATACTAGATTCAGGTAAACGCATAGTCACAGAAGATTTGCAAGAGGCTGGAGTCTTAAATACCTAGACAACTCCCTGTAGTTGGGCAGATCTGCTAATACTCTGGTTTAAAATTAAAGATACTTATTGAAATGATTTATTTTTTAAGAAAGATCTAATAATTTGATGCTGCACTAGGTCACTTAGCACCGAACTCCTTATTTTGATATACATATTTTGAAATAGCACTTCAAGTATTTTTTGTACCATTTTTCCAAAATACAAATGCATTCTACATTTTTGCATTTTTGTTTTGATCTATGTGCAGCTGTAGATTTTTTTAGGTATGTAAACCACAACCACAGTTCTTATATACACATACACATTTATATTTGTGCATATATATATATATATACTTATTTTATATAAGAAAATCAAAGGTCAGCCTGGGATAGACAGTGGAAGACTTACAGGAAATACGTAAGATTAAGTTTTACATAATCTAATGGAAAAATAAAAATAGTCTATGCTCTCATATGAGCACACTGTGATACACAACCTAGTGATTAGCCTTATGCAGCTCTAAATTGAGATATAAAGTTTTCTAACATAAACGTGGGGAAAATAAATACACAAATATATAAGCCAAAATCATAAGTCTACAATTAAAGCTACAGTAGCATATGAGACAGTTAATGCATTCTGCCAAATGAGACTACCCACATACAAATTGCACTTAGGACACTAATTCGATAATTTTTTTATAAATGTAATTCCTCAGAGCATTAAAATATATACGATATTTTAGAAGAGTTAAGCATATTTATTTTGGGAGGAAACAAAGGTAAAATTAATAGATTTCTCAATGAATTTTTACTATTTGGGAACCTATAGCCTGTCACCTTAACGCAGTCACATAAATACCAGTTTAGAAAACTCTAGTTCTGCAATACTTTTTAACATAGCTGGTACTTTAGGGCAAAATTTCAGGCATTTACAAGTTAATACATAGGCAGTCAAAATGAATTTCTTGCTATTCTTGACTGCAGAAACACAAACTTCAAAAGGTTTAGAAAAGAAGTATATTACAGTAGTCTGCTTCTGTAGTAATAGTATTGCATAGTAATCATATATCTACTATATGTAAGGACTAGTTAACTAATTTTCCTGCATTCTTCTTTTTATTCTTTCCTTTTTCTATTTTTTTGATACTATATATATTTATTTGAATTCAAACTCATAAAAAGCAGTTGATGAGATTCAGCTTCATAGGAACAGTTTTTGACTCATAATATTTCAAAAAACACATTTCTGGAAACTTTGCCATATTAAATCTTATTAATACAGGGGTCTGGCACAGTCATTATTGAGTTGTCATCGTAGTCTACAGGATATAAATCTATAAAAGTGCCTTCAGTATAAAGAGAATTCTTTATTAAAACCACCTTTATTTAAGACTACATTACATCAATATGTGGATTTGGTGTGAGCAGGGTTTCTTTTTGTGTCACCATGGTTGGTTAAGTGCCTGCTTGTGTTGCATCAGTAGTAGAGCTATTAAAGAAAGTAGAAAGCAGCTGAGAAGGTGACCTTTTAAAGAAAAACTTGTCAAACTAGTGATCCCAGGAAGATCTTCATTAAAGTGAATAGACTATTTCCCTACATATATATTTTTTTTTAACTGAGGAGTGAACTATTCTAGTATCATTTATTTTCCTTATCTTTGGTAGCTTCTTACTTAATAGTCCAAGTCTGATTCTGAGTGTATGACAAGATAACGCTAGTAAGTACTAGCAAATTATTATTCCATGTCTGGTCATCATCTTACTGTTTGATACTCTTTAGGCAAAATTCTCTATAACATTTAAAATGTTCTGCTACAGATAACTAAAGAAAGTCTAAGACCATAGATTCATCAGTTTTATAAGGGTTCTTTGCTTGATAGGTATAATATATAAAGAAAATATCTGTAAACAAATATACCTGTAATTAGGCAACAGCACCAAATACATATTTCAGTTCCTATTATCCATAATATGAATAATATTGGCAATTTTCAATGCGTGACCAAATATACAAGGAATTTCTTATCCTTTCTTCCTTCAGCTGAAGGAAGTTGCAGTCTGCTTCAGTCATGCAGGAGAATAGTTCAGCTAACAGCAGGTGATATGTGAATTCTAGAGCTGTTGAGCCAACATTTCCAAAATGATGGCTATGACAGTAGTTTGCCAGGTAGAGATAAACATTAGATGCCATGTTTCTGTTCAACAGCTTAATGGGTATTATTTCCCCCCCCTTTAAATAACACAATGTGCAGGGCTTTATTCTGTTTCAAAATAAAAATAAAGATGTTCTTAATTTAAAAAATTGATAAGGGTATACTTTAGATAAATTTGTCCAGCTAAAAAAAAATAAAAGACACAAGTATAGATCATATACCTCCTAATTTTCCTAATTTTGAAAGAAAATTATCTGTCTTTATACACCTTGTTCTTGAATAACTTGATTTGCTGAAGCAAGATGAGAAATTTCCTCAAGGTGTACTCAGTTCATGGCAGCTTTATGCTTCTCACAGGCAGAGTGAAGTGATCTTTTCCAGTTCTCAAGAATACACTTTTCCATGGGAATAAATGCTGTGCCTGTTTTCCACTGTATCTATCTGTGATCATTTGTGCTGTGAATAAAAGTACAGGGAAAGTCTTATTCCTAAGCTGCCAGAAATTACATCACAGTTAGACAGAAGAGTTGGTGTGAAAAAAAAAGGGCTTGTGGTAAGAGAAAACCAAACATTTTCACAGGTGACTGGGCTAGAGATTTAGTTTAGCAAAGACCTTTTATTTCCTTTGAAGGAAGAAGAAAGAAGAAGATGCAGTCTTTTTTATTATTATTTGAAAAAGATAAGAGAGAGCAAGGACTTTAGGAAAATTTTCTGGAAACAAAGTATGTCAGAATGGACATACTAAATAAGAGCAGATCAGAAGCAAAAGTAGTCATATTTATAATCAAGGGGAAAAGGGCCATGCTGAAAATCGAAATTCACAAATTCAGGCTTTAAGAAATCTAACAGTGTATTTGAAGTGCAAAATAATATTGTCTTGCAATTCAGTGTGATCTTTAAGCTCACATTAATCTGGTGCTTTTGTAAAGGCTATCGGTAAGAAAATTTTGGATTCTTAAGGAAAACTTATTATTGTATAAACTATAACTTATGTTAAAGACCTGTTTTTACTCTGAAGAATGTTTTTAATCACTCATATCTTTCTTACAGTTTAATATTAATGTTTGGCCAGGTGTTATCTGTGTCTAAGCATGGCTTTTTAATATAAACTTCTAAGGAAATAAATTTTCTAATATAATTTTGTTCATCCTTCTTTCATTCCTTCCTTTCCCCCAGGGTGCTGAGTGACATGGCACTGAGCTCAACTTAATTTTTTAAAGAAAGATTTTCTGTAATTTCTTTTCTGCAAGCTGCAAAGAACTATTTTCCATTTCTATTTCTTAGTAATGCAAAAAGTACATTTGTGTGCTTTTAAATTAATAATTGTTTTCATTCTGTTTTGAAAGAAGAATTTAGTCTAAAAATATTGGTATTATGCTATGCATACTGAAATCCCAGTTAAGTAGGTACCTATTGGAAACAGAGTTACTAATCTTTACTTATTTTATATATTAACAGTTACATAAAAGAACTTTTGAGCTGCAGTTTATGTAATCCTAATTTGTGTTCTAAAATTTATCAGATGAGTTTTTCCTAGTGCTCTTGATTCATTATAAAGAATTTGAAGGACTCAGCAGTGCATGATCACAGCAAAGAGTACCAAAATTGCTTCTGTAACCTTAAGGATTTTTTAAAATTGTTTAATTTGTAATACTAGAAAATAAGAACAACTTTTAAGTTCACAAATTTCCAGTTTCTTTAAAATTTCTTTGATATAATTAAACTAAAACCTCTTGCAGAAATTTGCAAATTACTTGCCTCTACATAAAATAATTGTAATTACAGTAATAATACTGATAATTATATAAGGAATCACAGAATATTAGGAGTTGGAAGGGACCTCGAAAGATCATCTAGTCCAACCCGCCTGCCACAGCAGGATTCCCTAGACCAGGTCACACAGAAGCGCACCCAGACGGGTTTTGAATATCTCCATAGAAGGAGACTCCACAGCTCCTCTGGGCAGTCTGTGCCAGTGCTCTGGCACCTGAGCTGGGAAAAAATTCCTATGTGTATTCACACGGAATCTCCTATGCTTCAGCTTACAGCCATTGCCTTTTGTCCTGTCACTGGGCTTCACTGAGAAGAGCCTGACCCTATCCTCCCGACACACACCCTTCACATATTTAAAAGCATAGATGAGCTCACCCCTTAGCCTCCTCTTCTCCAAGCTCAAGAGACCCAGCTCCCTTAGCCTTTCCTTATAAGGAAGATGTTCCAGCCCCTTCAGCATCTTGATGGCTCTGTGCTGGACTCTTTCAAGCAGTTCCCTATCTTTCCTAAACTGAGGAGCCCAGAACTGGACACAATATTCCAGATGCGGCCTCACCAGGGTAGAGTAAAGGGGAGAAGAACCTCTCTAATCCACCCCAGAATCCCATTGGCCCTCCTGGCCACAAGACCACACTGCTGGCTCATGGTCATCCTTCCATTTACCAGGACCTTCAGGTCCCTCTCCCCTTCACTGCTCTCCAACAGCTCAGCCCCCAACCTATACTCATACATGGGGTTGGTCTTTCCCAGGTGCAAGACTTGACACTTGCCCTTGTTGAATTTCATTAAATTTCTCCCTGCCCAACTCTCCAGCCAAGTCCTTTTTTAAATACCACAAACTGGCTTCAGTCTGGGTGATTTCAATAATTGTAAAAATTTTTCTGTGAAGTTTCCCATTCGTCTCATTTCTTGTAACTGAGTCTGTTTACATCTCAGTAATTTTCCTGGTCCCTTGTCTATATGAATTTTGAATTGTCACTATGATTAGAATATTGTCCTTGGGATTTACCTACAGCTGGATTTCCTACCCTTCTCCCAACACTTTAATGAAGAAAAAATTTCTTCAGAACTGAGGATAGATACAGAAAAATGGGAAAGTATGACCATCTTTTCACATTTATTGGTCTTCAGAGACTAGAAAGTTTCTCCAGTGCTTTTGCATAGCTACTGAACTCTGTCAGCAGAACTATTATGGAAAACAGCCTGCCATTAGTTGACTCCTCCCTCTTAGCTGTACAGTTGCAGCTGGAGAAAGGAATCTGCAAACTTTATGGCTTTTTGAAGCAGTATTAACTTTTGAACAAACATCTGCATTAACATCCTCAGGATCAGCCACAGGTGACTATGGTGTAAGAAGCCACATCTCCTCAATTCCAAAGGCATGCTTTCTCTCCCCACAAATTTAAGCAGTGTCCTTAAATTACTGAGCTCACATGAACAGATTTACAAGTAGTCTCACACAATGAAAGAGATTTGGTTAAGCTAGTACCTTCCTACTTTCCTTTCACTTTATGCTTATATGGATCTTCCACTTCAGGTCTTCCAAGAAATGGTGGAAAATTTTGAGCTCAAGGGTATCACTGTCTTTACACCATTGTTTAAGATATTGAGATAGGATAACCCTTGAAAAACAAACAATAAAAACCCAAAAAGCTTTAGGAATCTGACAACAAAAGACTGCATAACACAAGCAATCTCATTTCTGCCAGTAAGAAAGCAATTGGACTTCCATCAAACCCCTTCTATTTTTATGGCTCTCTACATTCTGACTACTAAGTATAACAGGATTCTTTCGAATTCCTGGGCATTTTGCCACCACTTTGGGCCATGGGGCCAATAAAAATCATTAGCAATACATAAATTTTATCCAGTGGGCTTTCCTGAACATGTGCAAATGCTCATAAGGTTAAAGAACAGAAATCCACATGTTGTATCTTACATGCTTGGAATGCATTGAGTTTAACTAGTTTAGAATAAGTCCATATTAATATCCTGACATTTTTATATCAAATTAAGACACATGTGGTTCAGGTACCACAATAAGAATTCTGATTAAATAAACAGATTGCTATTACATTCCACCAGATAAAATCAATCACTGTAAAAAGCTCTGCTATTTCATCTTTACTGTATTATAGTAAAACTAAGCCAAAATATTAATGAAATATCCAGATTTTCTTACATGGAAATTTGCTTTTTTAAAATAGAAAGTTTCCATCTTTAAGAGAGTTAACATTTCCTATAGGAAAGCAAGACACTTGAGATATTTGGGGAGGAGTGGGGGCGGGGGGGGGTGGAGGTGAAATCTAGTACTCAGTGAAAACCTTTTTATGGGATATTTTGGACCAGTTTTAACACAGATATAACTTTCCTAACATTGTTAACTTACCTGACTTATTCATTAAGAATTGTCTTGCTTTTTGTTTTTCCCATTAGAGTTTTTTAACTGTTTGGTAAATCCAAAAATATCCAACAAACCTAAACCCCCATCAACCTATTTTTCACATGTCCTTGCACTATTTTGAATAAGTAAGACAACTAATGTTTTGGTTTGGGGTTTTTTTCACATTTTTTTTCTAGATTATCCAGTTCATGTCTACTATTTATGGGTAAAATGTCAGTCATTCAAGTCTAATTTAAAAATAGTTGATCTGTTGGAAACATCTAAGAAATAATCAAGGAATTATGCATATATATTTTTAATAGCAACATTTTAAATAGTCTTTAAAAAAATTAGTTTTTATTATTATATGTTATGGGAGTTTCCAAAAGAAAGACAAAGTGTGTCTTTTCATTAGAGGTGTATGATATCATTCAGATTATCATTCCTCTAAAGAGGAACATAGTGAACATTTTTAGGAGACAAACAAAACAAAGTGTATTTAATGTGTATGTATATTAATGTATACTTATATGCATGTTATCCATCCATACATGCATATAATATCTTTTAATTCTTTTTCTTTTGTCTATCATTTTCCTCCATCTGCTAATTAAATACACCAGAGTTTCATACTGACAGTGTGTTGGACTAACCATTGTATGCCTTGCAGCAGAACTTGATCACAGTACAACTTGACTTATTTATGAGGTTAGTTACCTAAGTGTTCACTAACACTAGTAGTGAGTAGTGCTGGGAAGCACCAAAATGGAGTAGATAGAATGCTCTGAATTGTCACTCAACCATTCCTTACAGTAATTATCCTTTGTTACATTAGCAAACTAATTTAATTGTTGTGGAAGTTGGTACCTGTAATCACAGAAACTGTAGACCAATACAAACTTTCACTTCTCCAGACACTGAAAATAGAATGGCTGAGGCACACAAGCACATTTTACCAATGAAACCAACAGCAAATGAGTACTGCAAACAGCAGTAACACAAAGACCTGAAATCACCAGACAGAAGGCCCTAGCAAACTCTCAGCACCAGGGACTCACCAGCTTAGATCTGCTACCAGAAGCACCCCTCACAAGGCTCTGTGAGCATCTGTCACATGCATCACTAACATAATATCAAAGCACTCTACTTCATTAAGTAAAAGGATTGTACTAGTAGCTATTGAGCATTCATATCTCTTGAATTTTGTCTTGTAATCAGAATAATGCCCACCTGGTTTGTGGGCTTTCTTTAAATGTAGTTTTTTTCACTGGACTACCACAAATTAAATATAACCAGGCCTGCACTGGTTTTACCTACCCAAATATCATTGTGTAACAGTTCCTAATTAAGGTTCAGATATTAATACAAATGCTATATCATAGGTTGTTCTGGCCTTATTTCTTTAAGCGATGTATTTTCTTCAGAAAGAAAAGACATTGCTAAGACTTTTATGGTTTTTTGTTAGTTTCAGTTCACTTTAGTTTTAAAGTGAGAAAGTCCTGATTTGGTTCTTTATTTTAACTAGAAAAAATTTAAAACTAAAAGTTCTAGTGCTCAGATGAAATAAGGTTTTTGTGTTTTTCAAATAGCTGATATATAAAAATGTCTTAATCATGTTTCGGTTTATTTCAGTGGACTTCCTACATTTCTGCACAGAATACTTCAAGGGTTTTTTTACTTCTCCCAGTTCAGGTGAGGGAAAGTCTGTGGAAAATCAGGGGACAAGTTATGATGAATATAGTTGTTAATCTTGGAAAGCTGTAAAAAACTTTAAGCACTTAACCACCAACAGCACAGAGTCTCTGCTACTGGCACAAGCTACTCCCTAAGATTTTTTCGCTGTAAAAAACCCCACCATATTACTAAACCCTAATCAAACTGGCATTGTGATTGTTGACTGTTGTCCTTTTCTATACAGAACTGCCTTTATTGTCAGATCTTTCAAACTGTCTGTCAATGGATTCTTCCAGTAGAAGTGTTTTATAGAATTTGGAACATGATTCAGGCTTGAATTTCCCTCAACTAAAACCAAACAGAGAGTCTCATGTACCTGCTTTGGAGAAATATTTGGAAAAATTAATAAGAAGAAGCACTAGTGATTATAAACATCTGTCCTCCAGCACAGTTTTAGGCCAGCAGACCATTTTGAAATCACTCCCAGTGGTTTATTTTAGGTGATTTATGTAGCAGTGTTTAAGAAAAATATCTATGGGATTTACTATATGGAACATTTATTGTAAAGAGGGTAATAAACCTGCTACTGTATGAAGGATAAGTTTATCTTTTGCCTTTCTTTGCTGGTCATAATTTTTTTGTAGTATACTTTCATGAGAACAACTTAGTGACAAAGCAGTGTTTAAATTTTATATATATGTACATATATAGCTCTATCTTGTGAACACTCTTGAGCATCAAAAAGATACATCTATGTCTTTTACTTTTTTTCCTTTTTCTTCTGAATACTGGAACATGGAGCTGCAAAATGGTTCTGTATAAAGAACATAAATTACATAGCCATGCTCCTTTGAGAAAATAAAACATTTCTCATTTGCTGAATTAAATAACTTTTTCACTTTCAGAGCAATGCAGAATGGCCATATTTTATACATTAGAGAATGTTTATACAAGTATGCTTTAGGAAAAAAAAAATCTGGATGAAGAGATTTTATCAGGTGTCAAAACGCATCTGTTGATAAATGGCTTTGTATGTGTTCTGAGTTAACATTAATCAAAAAAGGAAAGTGTGCCTTCTTAATCCAACTTTCTAGAAGACTCATGCATTTAAGTAGAATATAAATTAACTAGAATACATTTATAAGGCAGATATTCCAAGATTTTATTACAGGAATAACTCAAGAACAAGCAGGATTACAATTACAAAAATGACAAATGCTTCACTTATTCTTAAAAGTCTCCATATTGTTTAAATTTCAGCTACTCTATTTATTGGATTAATGTTAATTTTATGTTGTAAATGGAATCCTTTCTCTCTGCCAAACTGACACAAATGTGTAATACATTAAGTGTTATTGTTCATAAATAACAATAGCAAGGTCCTGCTCTTTCTTACAGTTTCTTTATTACAGTTACGTGCAGCTCTGCTACGTACTCCTTAAGGCTGATGTTTGTTAAGCAATAGAAGCATCATTTGGCTATAAAGCGCAGAACAAAGAAGAAAAGAACACAAATCAAAAATTAACAACTCTGAAAAGAATGCAACATTAATGTCTGGATGGTAGATGCTTGTATAGTTCTCTTAATTAATTTGTAAATTCATTAAACACGCATTTTTGAGATGTGTTAAAGTTATAGAAAATGAAGCTGAAACTTCCCAAACACTTCAGGAATTCATCTGTTGAAATACCCTCTTGAAGAAAGGGTCACTATGTCTAAACTGTTCCTGACAGATGTTTATCTAACCTGTTCTTGAAAACGTCTAAAGATAGAGATTCCACATCCTGCCTAAGCAATCAGTCACATTGCTTAAATATCCTCATGGATGGAAAGTTGTTCAAAATGTATTAGATCTCCTTCAATACAGTTTAATCTTTTTCTTTTTCTCCTTTCCCCTTAGAGGACCATTTATTTATTCTGCTCTTCTAAAATCTTCCATAGATTTGAAGGCTGTTACTTTGTCTCCTTTTGTTTTCTGTTCTACAGATCAAACTAGCTGAATTTCTGACTTTCCTCCCATATATAGATCTTTTCTATATTTCTGGCCATTGGTGTAACTCTCTTCAAGACTGTGTCACATTGGTCCAAATCTGTGCTTAAATTTGAAGTCCAAATTCAGTCAAGTTACTCAGCTGGGATCTCATGCATGCTGAATCGACAGGAAGCATTTGCTGAAATGTCTAATTTTTGTTATTATTTATACTCTCTAGTAAATTCTTCAGAGGGCATGACAGGTGTTGGAAGTGGCAATTAGTCA
This sequence comes from Galbula dea, assembly GCA_013399015.1. Taxonomy (NCBI): domain Eukaryota; kingdom Metazoa; phylum Chordata; class Aves; order Piciformes; family Galbulidae; genus Galbula; species Galbula dea. The sequence goes on along the minus strand of VWZX01004113.1, from coordinate 673,720 downwards.
CCTTGTACACATGCAACTAGGAGATGGACAGTAATGACCAGATTCATTAGCCCTTGAAAATTAGATGCCTTGCTCTGTAGACTGAGGAGTAAATAACCATTCTAAAGGTATTACTACATCTGCAGGTTAAGTCAGCAAAAACCCATGCAAGAGGGCTGAATTATTTCCCATTCAAGCCTAAAGAAGAACTGCTTTTGGTCTGAGAATTTAATCCTGGCTCATTATATTCCCACTTGACCCTGGGAAATCTCTCTCTCTTCCTTTACACCAGCATGAGCCAGGTGTAAGGAAGGGAGTGCCTCTGCCTCACCTTTCATCAGCCAGCTGCTAGGACTCACTTCTGCCTGTTGCTGCTCTGGGTCTCTATGTCTGTGGATTCATCACAGCCACTCCAAATGCACATTTAGTAGCTATGCCATAGATTTCAACTCAATAACCAGTGCAAAATGTGTATTAGTGCTGTGATTGTTTAGTCATTTATCTTCCTGGCCTCTTAAACTATTATCAGATAGTCAATCTGGTTTGTATATGTATAAAAGTTTTTCATTCTGAAAGACACACTATTTATACTCCATGAGAAGTGCATGTGCCCTGTTTGACTTTACTAAAAAAAATAAAATCAGAAGTCTGTTTATACAGTGAGATTAAATACATTTTCTTCTTCACATAAACACAGGGACTTTGTGATCCAAATCCTGTCCTGATAGGCTCCAAGGTGGTAAATCCCTTGCTCTCTTGACTTAAGCTTTTTATTTTTTGTCTTGAACTGAGATTCTTTAAGATTGTGCTGGTTTTATTATATTTTACTCCTTGTTTCTAGCACAGAGTCCTTATTGAATTATCTGTTTCTTTTCCCTCACAGGACATCAGCTGATTTTTAATCTCCCTCAGTAGTAGCTCTTGCTGCCTCAAACCAAACAGATCTGACATTTTGTAAATACATTGTTCTAATCCACTAGTTCCCTAACTAATATCAGTGGTTTAACTGAGTTGATTAGCAGTTCTGCATGGATCCTCTGCCTATTTGCAGAGCTGTTGGCTCCAGCCTACACAAGTGTTATGGAAGAAATGGTCTGAAAGTCAGCAGTGTTGTCACACTGAAGGTAGCAAAATGTACCTAGATCTATTCAACTTGCAAGTAATTTTTTTAAGGATTTTGTAATGTCAGACTGTTTATTTTCAGTAATGAAGTACAACTAAAAACAGAAGGGAAAGAAAGCAGTAATAATTTTAGACTCAATCTAGTACAGAAAAGAAAACCATAGAAGTGTTTGAGAATTCTGATATCCCTGTAAAAATTCTTAAATCTTATATAATGACATCATAACAGAAAAGGTAATAATATCAGCTGAGCTTAATAATGTAGCAGAAGATGATTATTTAAAGCCTATCACAGGTTTTTCTTTATTACTTTAAGCTATGACCTATATTTGTTGACCAATTTAAATAAAGAATGATATATACTTTTTAATTTGCTTCTACTAATTCAAACCCCCTTTCCATTAAATTCAGAAATGATAGCTCACATATATGTTCACATGCATATGTGTGTGTCTATATGCTCAAGTATACCTGATGGTTTTTGATAACAGGGAAATTTAAGGCCAGATATGTCACTTAGAAAAAAATTGCTTCTGACATTGTGAGTTAGAGAAAAACAGCATCTGTCTGGAAACTAGGAAACATGAATTATTTACAGTTCCAGCTTCACATTATGATATGTTGTTTCATTTTACAGAAATTTACAGCATTTAATGTTGTACACAGATTGTCTTATGGTGATGTATTATACCATAAAATGCATTAAAAATAAATAATTTGATTTATATGGAAGTTTGAATTCTGAAATTTATGTAGAAGAGGAAAGCAAGTGTCAAAATAGTGCTTTGGGTTTAAGGAAAAAAATTCTTCACAGAAATAGTACTTTACACACACTTCACTGTCTTATAGTAGTACAAAACTGCACAACACATGCCATAACACAACTTCCCTTTATGGCATTTCTTCTTTGGAAGTTGCACAAACTCAATCCAATGAATTATAGCATAAACTTAATAACCACTTCTTCTTGTGGTAGTTTCTGAGACACGGTACCTCTCTACAACTGAATGCTTGTTTGGATTTTCTGACATTTTCCAGGAAGATAGTGAACTGTCAGGCATTTTCAAGTTTGTCTAAGTGAGTTCACTACACCAGTTACAAGGCAGAAATATAGAAGTTGCAGAATATCTTGTGGACAGATAGCAATTTACAAACCCTCATAAAGGACTACACTTCCCTGTCAGTAAGGTTCATGCATCCTGTCTGTGGTCTAGAAAGTAACAATCATGTATAATTTGCAAATGTAAAGAGATCTCAAGTCCTGCAATATCATTTATATTGCCACTTAGATCTTATTCTAAAGGAATTTAATTATTGAGCTTTATCACAAATATTTTATAGTGTCTTTCTGTTTCTGTTAACATTATTATATTATTAACAATTTTTAAAGAAATACATAATGTATGTATGCTTATATACCTAAAATTGTAGACCACACACATATTTACATTCCTAGACATATTTCTTTCTGTTCTATTTTGAATTTAAAAATACTTCTAACATTAATACAAACTCTGCTGTTCTCATTCTATAGAAGCAATAGTTCAATGTCAATATTTGCATCAGGATATTTAATAACTTACATCAAAGTGGCAGCATCTGACCCAGAAAAGAAAGGATTTTACGTCTTCTCCAGTGAATAGTATCTCACTCCTTGAACTTAAGAATTTCAGCAGATAGGTACTGCTCAATATGAATAAGGTCCTCACAAGTAAGCCTTAAATTATGCAAAATACTACTACACAATTATTTGCATGCATCAGTTCATACACTGAGAATACTGTAACCCAACAATATTTCTAAATTATTTTTTCCAATCCTCCACTACTTTCATCTTTTATAAAATGACCTCTTTTTTTTTTTTCTTTCTTTTTTTCTCCTACTACTGGTTTTCTGTCAGGTATTCACTGTGTATGACTATTTTGTAGTTTGATAATCAAGGTATTAAGCTCTGTATGTTGTAGCTTTGTCTCAGAATCATGGCAGAGTTATGTGTGTAATGAAAACTCCAGACTTCATTGTCCTTTGAATTTCACCTGTAGCATTTAGAAAATGACTTTTCAGTGGAAAAATACTATGTGTTAAAATGGAAGATCACAGAATCACAGAATATTAGGAGTTGGAAGGGACCTTGAAAGATCATCTAGTCCATCCCCCCTGCCACAGCAGGATTCCCTAGACCAGGTCAGATACATGTTGCATCTGAAAAGTTACTTGATCTACTTAAGGACTAAACTGTTAGACAAGGTCACTCTCTAGCACGTCACAAACAGGGCCTGCTCCAGGGTCCTCAGCCACGTACCAAATTAATTTTGTCAGACTCTGTGCCTGGATCAGAGGGAAGGTTTAGGGAAAATGGGGTGGAAAGAGTGTGGCTTGCTTCATCTGTTGTCTTTAGGGAAAAGGGAAAAATACAGCAGGTGGGCAGCTGTGGTCCGTGTCTATTATCCTCTCTTGCCACTTAAATTATGAGGATGAAAATCCCACAGCCTCACTGACTGAAGTGAAGGCAAAGCTGTGAGTAGTATATTTAACCTATTTTATTTTAAGTATCTGAACTGTTTTTATTAGGAATACAAATTTCTGGCTTTCTAGGTTTTGGATTTTGTTGTCTAGGTTCATTTTTTTTCCCACATGTTTTGGATGGGCCTCAGAATTACAAAGTTTGGGATAATGTGCTTTCACTATTAAATATAATCATTAAACTGAACTCCCTGATGATCCACTTTAGCAGTATTATTGATCTATTGTCAACTATAAAGTGTGGTAGGAATGAACAAATTCAAATTAATCTCTTACTAATTAGCACCTTTCTATAAAATCACAGCAAGATGTAAAACCATGAATATGGAAAATTGGTTAGGGAAAATACAGCCTGTATCAGAAAAGACAACATTATAATAGATACTAAAACTAATTATGTTGGGATCTTTGAGGCAGTTTAGTTACCTTTCCCTCCATTTATGAAAAGGAATCTGACATAAATTCTGTCAGCTGTGGAAACTCTCATTTGAATAGCAGGTCATAAAGACAGTTAGTGCCTAGAAGCAGATGATATAAAAACTTCCAGAATGGTTCTGAAGTTAAAGTAGACATTAATGGTAGAAGAGCCCTCTTCTAAATTTAATCCTGTCTGGAAAGAAAAATACACTTGGAACAAAAGATTCAGCTGTTTTTTGTTCAGGTTACATAGATCTTTCTATTAGCACCTAGGAAGCATAATGCTACCTGGTATCCTGGTTTCAGCTGGGAAAGAGTTACTTTTCTTCTTAGTAGCAGGTACAGTTCTGAGTTTTGGATTTTGAGTGAGAATAATTTTGATAACACACTGATGTTTTAGTTGTTGCTAAGTAGTGCTTATCCTAAAGTTAAAGATTTTTCAGTTTCCCGTGCTCTGCCAGCTACCAGTTATATAAAAAGCTGAGAGATAGCATAACCAGGACAGATGATCCAGACTAGCCAAAGAGATATTCCATATCACAGGAAATCATGCTCAATATATAAACTGGGGGGAGTTGGCTAGGAGGAGCTGACTGCTGCTTGGGCATCGGTCAGTGCATGGTAAGCAATTGCATTGTGCAACACTTAGGTTTTATTTCTCTCTCTTTTCATTACCTCCCTTTTCATTACAATTATTATCATTATTATACTTATTATTATTATTGTTCTTACTCTTATATTTTAGTTTTGTTATTAAGCTATTCTTATCTCAGCCCATGACTTCTATTTTGTTTTTTCTAACTCTCTTCTCCATCCCACTGGGGTGGAAGAGGAGCAAATGAGTGGCTGTGTGGTGCTCAGTTGCTAGCCGCATTTAAACCACAACACCAGGTTAGAAGATAGTCTATTATTTGCTTTTCTGGATATCATCTGTTAAATCTGTTTGGTTTTCTGTTAAAACAGTAGTAGTACCATTGCTGACAGATGAAGTACATTTGACCACCCAGAATTATATATTTTTAGAAAGCTTTTCTATCACTGAAAACAAATTAAAAATCTCCCACTGCTAACTGTAACTATATCCTCACTAGAGATTAAATAAACTTCTCTTTTAAATATAAACACCATGATAGGATATAGTTAAAAAGCTTATCTCATAAACATCCAGAATTATTACATGTTAGTGTAAACTTACAATATCTGATATAGCAGCTTGACTTCTGGGACGCGTGTGTTTAGAAAGAGAAAATGTATGTACAGTGAAACGGAAGTTAAAAGACATTAATACAAGCCTCCTTTATTAACTCTGGAGAGTTGTCCTTTTTCACTATCTGGTTGGCCACCAGATCTGACTTTTCCCATCAGACTCTCCGAAGACAATTGAGCAATTAGCCTTTGTCTTTGAGGCTAATTACCAACAAAACCCAGCTGACCATTAAAGAACTACATAATAAGTATTTGAGTACACAGGAGACAAAAAAGGTAAAACCAGAAAAGACTGGACAAGACAGACTTCCACACATTAGGTGTATTATGTTCATTCATCTAGCCATAGTATATGTAATATTCCAGCAGTTTTTCTTTCAGGTAGAGTTATCCTTACTTAGCAGGAACATGATGACACTTGTTACACTTGTAACAATTTATTTTCAATGTTGTTGCTAAGGAAAAAATGTATTCGTGTCGACTTATTTTTCACTGAAGTTACCTCCCATCCAAACTGTGACGTCAAAGAGTACTTGAAATAGAAAGTGGAGTTCTCTTCTCAAGGGCTTGCAAAGGAACAAAAGAAAACAAGAAGCAGAATGAAATGAAAACAACAGTCATTTTTACTCCCTTAAAGAATTTATCCATGAGACATAGTATTAAAAAGGTTTGAATTCTATGTGACTAAGCACCAAACCAAAAGCCTACTGTTACACTGTATAAATAATTAAGTAACCACAACAGAAGGGACTTGAACCATATGGTCTACCACCTTGCCTTGCCAAGGCTGCAACATCATGATCACTTAGTTCAAAGCACGCACACGAGGTTAGTTTTAACTCAAATCAGTTTCTCAAATGAGTTCACCCTTTAACCAGAAAGAACGAAGGGTTTGAGGGCTGAGCAGGCAGCTGAGGCAGGAGGAAGTCTTAAGCCTTAAGCCCCAGTATGATTGTCCTGACCACAGTAGGAAGTTTTTGTTAAATGAGATTGACTGACAAAGATGTCTAATATGGTAATTAAGAGTATTTCAGAATCTAGATTCTACAGATATATCTTGAGTCCATATCACAGTAGGAGGAAGAGGTGTTCATTTACTGCTGCCTTCTTTCTACAACCCATGCCTTTCTTTCCCTGTGAATGAAATTTCAGATGTACCTCAGAAGAAAGGTGAAACCAAGTGGTTTTCAGAAGAAAGTTATAGTGCATTTCTGTCTGATTCTTGATTCAGATTTTTGGAAGACTGGGATGCAGATCACACCGTGGAGTAGTTTTGCATATATATGAAGCTGAAAGATATGAGAGAGCATGCTAGCATATTGGACACTGGGAGAGATGGAAAACTTCAAAAGAGATTATACTCTTCAGTTTGTTATTCTGGAAAGGAATTAAAACCACTGAGTTTGTGAATAAAGAATGGTTCTGATACTGTTTCATTTTGGTTAGATTTTGTTCAGATTCTGTTCAAATTAATCCTTTCTTCCAGATTGACCCAACTTCAAAAATAGCTTTTTTTTTTTTTGATTTACTACTACAGAAAGTTCACTCCTGTCACTTTTGGAGTAATCCTTTGCTTACAAAAATATGTATACAATCTGAAATCATTATTCATTGGATTTAGTATCTGTTTATGTTGCCAGATGATGTAGATGCCTAGTTTGGTCAGAGGTCCTGTTTGAGTGTTAATTCGTTTACAGTTCTCCTTTGGAGCGAAGCAACTAACTCCTGCAGAGCAAAGTCCAGATATGATTCTCTGGCTTATTCTTCATAAGGAGTTATCTTGAAAGGCCATATGAAAAAAAAAAATGTTTGAGCTTTGTAAACTTGCTGTCCTATACAGTTTTTCAACATTTTCCTATAAGAGTCTGCATCTCTAAACACTCTAAAATGCTTCCCAAGCATAAAATACATTTAATCATTTCATTCAAAACCACCTTCAAACTGATGTTTATGCAACCAGGATATTTATGCAGTTTACACAGACTTTACCTACCATCAGACACTTTACTCTTAAACCTCCCAGAAATATAGAATATTTGGGTCATAAAAATACAATGTAGTGTTGAAGAAATCCCAGTGCCAAGTAGAAAAAATCAGTCTTCTCTGGAGCAGTCGACTGTTCTGCACTGTTTAGCTTGTATGCCTGGCGTGCAGCTGTAAAGTCCCAAAGAGCAAATTCTCAGCATGGCCCTGATATCAGTTCATGAAATAGTTCCATCACAATTTTTATAAATGTTGTACATTTGTTCATGTACCTGAGTAGAGAGGATCTTTTTGTTCCTTTGATGACAAAATGTATTTTTTTTGACACATATACTTCATAAAAATGTATATAAACAGAGACATGTCCTTGATTAAAAACTCCAAAGACTACTTTCAATGGCATCTAATTTCTCTTTATTTAATTAAGGGACTTTTATAGGAGGTATAGCAATACTCTGTTACAAAGTGATGTTGTGTGAATAAACAAATTAACATGAATAAATGACTTTATATACTGTCATGGGAATATATATGTTATTATGGTAGGAAAAGATTCTTTATTATGATAATATCTGAAGAACTTCTCATTGTGTATTAAAGTGAGATAAATAGCATGTAATAAATATAGTAAACAATAAAGAAAAATAAAGTTTTATAGTGTTGTGTAATGCCTCTTATTCTGGATTTCCTAATGTAACTTGGAAGTAAATGCAGCTGCTGAGAAATTCCAATTTGTTTTAGAGGTGTATTTTGAATAGGCATACGACTAGGTTATCACAGACTTTTGTAACTCTAGTTTGTTTCAGAGTCACTTAACTGATAAGGTGGCTAATGTGCTTGTGTTTTATTTTTCTCCTTTCTTTTTTGATTAGGTACATTCCAGTTTCCCTTCCAAACTCTAGACAAAATTTCTTCTTGATGCACAACCAAGTATGGTCTTGTTTCTAAAGGTAAATCAGAAGCCAGGTACAAAGAGGAAATAATATTCCATGAACACAAATACACACACACTCAAAAAAACTTTTTGTTTTGTTAGGCTGTGCCATGGTTGGACTTTCCAAAACCAGAGGCAGAAACAGATGTGATATCTAAGTAAAGAAGAATAGGAGTGCTAAAAAAAAATGACCAAACACAAGCAATAGTGGCAGACAGTAGGCCATATACTGCTTCAGATCTGAGCAGTGTTGGCTGACACAGGCTGCAAATAATCAGCCTGTCCATTTTGTTGACATTTCTGGGAAGGGGGTGTTCTTTAGGCACTCTTCTTGCAACAGCACAGATGACAGTGAGAAATAAACAACAGTGTTTTCATTGCAGAAATGTCTGCCAGGCATGATTATATGCAGGATCTGCTTGAGGTAGCACAATACTGATCAAAAAGGTTAGGGCAGTAAAACAACTTCATGAGAGGTAGCTGCAGTCCCACTTTCTTTTTTCAACCCATATTACTAATGGATGTGGTTGATGAGCAGTTACAAGTAGAGCTCATATTAAGAACAACATTAACTTATGATCAACCCCTTTCTGAGACCTTATCCTTTTGTCAATTATTATGTTTATGTGAAATTAATAAAAGCTGTGTTTTTTAAAAAAAATGCCCACAGGTCCTGACATGCTACGGAGCTGAAAATTCAACATTCAGCTGAGGATGATGGCCCCCACTGTGCAGAGCAACTGGCCAGCTGGTGAGAAATTCCGACTGTCATCACAGTGCAGGGAGTTAACATATTTATCAGATACTTGAGATGAAAAAGTAGTAGTTCATGGGGACTTTTTTTTCCCTAAGCCATCTGGTCCTGAGGTGCCTATTACATCTATTATTGAATCATTAAAGTCAATGAGGTGAATAACACGATTAAACTTGTTTACTTGTCATGTAACAGTCGGTTAACAGTGAAATGTAACTTCTACTTCCCGGTTTACTCTGCAATAAAAATACATCTCGGCTCCCCTAAGTGATACCTAAAATTAATGCCAGATAAATATCTTTTAATTTGTAGTCTAATTTAAAAGTACATTTTTCTTTAACTCTGTTCTACATAGGAATATTGTATTGCAGTGATTGCAAAAATTGCTTCTTATAATTAAACCAATAAAACGTAAATAATTGGTGATAAGTAAAGATATGTATACTCATCATTTCACTCTACTAATTAGGTAGGTGCACATTTTTTGGAGACACTGCAGAAAACACAATTTGTTCATGCAGAATGGTAGGAAAGACAAAAAGCTGTAAATCTAATCAATATATAAAAATCTTATTTGCATAAAAAGAGTTACAGTATTCAATTAGATACACTCATGAAAGTGTGAATAAGCAGCTATTGTATTACCATAAATGGATTATACTTCTCTGTACTAAACTGAAATTTAAATAATATGGATTATACAGTTTGAATTAATTATTAAAGCCTAGAAATCTCACAGCAATGACAGCGAAATTTAGTGTAAAGGTTTCAATAGCAATAATTAATGTTACTCTAGAAATTAGGAACTAAAGATGCCTTTTTACATTTATGTTAAAACCTCCTTTTGGGATCCGAAACTTTAAAAAGTGTAAATATTTCTTAGACTTAATGGAAACTATTTCAAGTCAAGGGAATAATATTCCTAGACTTCAGTAGGGTTTAAATCAGAGAATTAGAGGATAACTTTATATAGCAATGTGGATAATTATTCATACCAAGGAAAATAGGATTAAATAAATTAGAAAAACATCAGAAACTATAGTTACAGACATTGAATTTGTTTCAGTAGTGTCTAATTTGTCAGTTTAAATTGGTCTCAACACCACTCAGTAACCTCACAGTCCATGCATCCAAATATGACACGTTACACTATGTATTAAGACAAAAATATAGTTTAAAATATTCCACTAGAGAGAGAATAGATCTTCTCCTGAGATCTTGTACTGCTTGCTGATCTCCAAATATTAGCTTATCTGGCAGGTAAAGAACTGATACTTAGCATAATTGTATCCGTCTTCAAAAAAATGAAATAAACTAAATAATATTATTGAGGATTGTTTAAACTAACTGTTTTGACTTTAATTAGAAATGAACTGGGAATGTCTACAAGGATGATAATAGCTTAAAGAGATGTCCCACATACTCTGAGAAGCTGGTGCTAAAATACAGTACTCATTTCTTTGAAGGGATTTTAAATTTACATCATCCAAAAGAATATTTTGAACAGTGTTAGTGTTCTGCTGAATTAAGGTGGCTTGGATCATGATGAACTTGCTTATCCACAATATCCATGCTATTAACTCCAAGGTTTATTTTCAGTGCTAGTTTATTACAGTGCATTCCTCATATAAGAATGTTTATGAAAGGTTGAGTCTTTCTATCAAATCAAGATTTGCTTTTATTACTAATGTTCTTGATTTTTCATTTATCATTTTTCCATGCTGAGTTTTTGGTTGGTTGGTTGGTTTCTTATAAAACCTTTTATTATGAGTATGTTGTAAAGAAAGATTAAAGATGAGAGGGTGTGTACTTCAGGATGCATAACAAGATTTAATAAAGACACTCATAATAAAGCAAACTACACAGGCTTTCATGATTATATTCAGGACACCAACTATATTATAATCTCAGCTATTTTTCTTTTTACTGTCTGTTTCAGTTCTCCATCTAGGGACCAGAGAATGGATTTAATTTTATTCCATTGCATTGTTTAATCTTACTTTGCTGTTTTGTCTTGGTTTGATTTTATTTTGCTTATTTACTTGATGTTCAAATAAATGTATGATTTATTGTTTTATATAATACCACAGTGAAATATTAAATAGATAGTATATAACATTACCATTTATCTGTCTGTTATACTTCTTCCACTTTGTTAATTACTCAGTAAAAATTACACAGAGGTTCAATTTTTTTTTTAAAATGAATATGAAAGTACAAAATTAGTAGAAATAGTTCTGAAGTTTAAGACAGCTGTGGATAAGTCATCTAGAATGTTAAAAGGATTGCAGAGGGGCTGATAACTTTCATGGAGATCATCCTGAAATATCCATCTCTCTTTGCTCAGAATTTAGAATGATTGTAATGTACAAGTAAAGTGAGCACAGAAGTATCATTATGACAATCTTCTCAGGTTTTCCATTTTGAAGACCACATAGAAATGTAACTTATGAAAAAATAATACAGGTTAACTAGAACTAATATATTTGTGATGACTGAGACTTAGAGAGAGTCAGGAGACACATTGAATTTTTTACATTCATTATTTAAAAGCATTAAAAAAACACCAACCCAAACTCAAACAGTTCAAGCACCAGGAACCACTATATCCATTCCTTGTTGCCTGGTAAGAACTTTACTAGATTTGATTTTTTTTCACATACACTTTCTGAGAAGAAAAAAGGTACTCAGCACCTATTTATTTATTTTTAAATCAAGAAAGTTCCATTTCAATTTTACAGTTCCCCTAGTTAAAAAAAAATATATCAAGAAACAGTTGACATAATTTGGCTCGTAGTCTTCTAACACCCACACTTCTCCATTTCTTCCACCTGGCAGCTTGGGAAAGCTGCCCAGGTTATACCAGAATGCTTTGGAACATAACCAGTCCTTTAGCATACTAGGTGTTGACAGGCCAACCTGGTAAACACATGCTTCTGCCAGGAAAAAAAAAAAAAAAGAAAGACTTTCTGGATAAGCTGAATCATATTATCTTTGAATATGTCAGATAATCACTTGAAGAATGTAGTTACGTTCATAACATGATCCTATCTGTTCTGCAGACAGAATCTGAGTGACTGAAAAAATTAGGAGTTATCACTTTATTGTCAGGCCCTTATGGCTTTTTTGGGAAGAACAAGGGAATCCAGCTCAGAGAAATATATATTTTATGTAGTAACTAAACTTTCATCTCTAATCTTACCACTCTAGTAGGTAGATGCATCATGCATTATTGATTATGAAGGGAGCCTAGAATGGAAAATTTTGGGATAGCAATTTTCATTGCTGATGTCTGCAGGTGATCAGACAAGGCTTATCCTTGCAGACTGTTACTCATGAAAAATGATGGAATTATATATTTTTTTTAATCGAGGTTGCATCCAAACTGGACTAACTGAGTTCCAATTACAAAGGAAAATATAATGTGAAGCTGGTATTTTTGGTCTAATGTCTATATAAATAATCCTGTGAGCAGCAGAAATTATTCAAATTGAGTTTTGATGTTGGGCATGTGGGATTTGTTCTATTATTATTATTATTTAACTAGTATCTTGTGGTTGGAGTTTCAACTGTCTAGATGATTCCTCATCTTTGAAGCTGGTATTCAGAGGTTCAGTTATCAGGCTTTCAGTTATTCAGTAAGAAAGTTTATCTTTCTAATGAAACTAACAAGCTCTATCTTTTTGTCTATTTCTGTGATTTTTTTCAGGTAAACAATGTCTTAAGTGCAGTCATAGACACCACCAAATTTATCCTTCATTTGATCAATACCATCTGTGTCAGTGATGTTTAAAATGCACAAACTATAACCCCTTTTACAGGTGCACAGTGCACAATGACTTTTGGCAGGAAGGACTATGTAACTTGACTGTGCTGTCTCTCTGCTTAGATGTTCTGCATGACCAGAATGTCTTTGGATAACAGAAGTGGACTTTTCATGTGCTGTTTATAGAAAGTGATGATATTGCTACTTTTCCTAGAGAGCAATTTAATATTCTTCTCTGAAGTATAATCTGTTCATGTTTAACCTGCTTTTGGTACAAGAATTTCTTTGGTACAGAGTTGTACAGAGCTGCCCAAGGTAGAGCAGAGATAAAAATTTCCCAATTTGTTCTGTTTTTCTTTGGCTTTGACACAAAAATGTATTCTAAAAAGGATGAAAAATCATCTAGAATGTGTCTTTGGAGGTATTTGGATGTTTTTTAAAATATGTGAAAACAAATCCAGTAGTTCAGGCACAAGAAGGGATATTAAGACACTCTCTTGTATCAGGAGGACATTATTATAACTTCCAAGTCATTACTATCATTTAGCATGTATTTTAAATTATTTCCAGATTGGCTTATTCTAAGACAAATTTGGTCTGACGGTATTAAGATTATATTTCCTTGTAATATATGTTTATTTTTCCTCATGTTTTTATTACCAAGTTCTCATAGTAATCATTTTTATAATATTTTAAAATAATTTTAATTCTCCTTTCTCAGTGTATGTTTCAACCTTTTACAAAATCATCCAAATAGTTTTCTCAAATAATCTGTTTAATAAATCAATGAAGTACCTAAAGTGGAAAGAAATATGAATGGTCAAGCCATAATTTTGTTTCCCCCAAAAGGACTTAAAGAAATAATAACAGAGGAAAGGACCACCCTGTTCTTTGCTTTGCTTACTAAAGAAACACAAGTCCTTATTTGGCTAGAAGAAAGTACAGAGGTTGAAAATTGTAATATCATAGTTCACTTCTCCCTGTAAAGAGAAAATATGCCACTGTTTTCTTGGGAATAAAAACTTCCAACACCTCACAATATCTGATATCAAAGAAATCCCTTAGGCAATCTGTTTATTCTACCTATAGCCCAGATCTCCTTAAAAGTTAAGATTTGAAAGTTTAGACTAACAGTTACTACCAAGAGATGATCATCTTTTAAAAAAATTAGTGCATTGTTTAGGGATTGCTTTTGACTGTGAGGCAAGGAGAGGATTCCACATAGTAGAATTTAAAAGAGTTTGATGCAGTACTGTGCTTTTCAACATAAAAATAAATAATTATTCTTAGTTATAAAAAGACTTCTGAAGACATTTCTCTCAGAGTTACTTAGTAGTTTTCTAGAAAAAGACATAGCATACCAACAGAAGGCAGCTTTCCTCTTCTGATCCTCTTCTTGTAATTCACATTTTCAATTCATAGTGTTAATTAACCTATACTTATATGATTTGTTTCATTGTTGCTGTTGTTTGAAGAAAACCTTACAATTTTCTGGCATGCACAATACCTATTGCACTGAATTTCTGTTCCAAACTATTTGCTATACTAGTATTTCTGTATTATATAGATAAATTAATTTTACTGTAACAGTGAAACCTACATTCTGTTCTGTATACACAAGAAGTTAATTTATTCTCTCCTATTCCTCTCACTCCAGTAATCTTTTCTTGTTTCCTTCTACTTCTCCATTTTTTTCCTCCTGCTTTTCCAGGGTTATCATCAGCATTCATCCCTTTATTCTTTGAAATATTCTTCCAACACTCCTTCATCCATATCCATTTCCTTCCTCATATTTCTAGGGAGTTTCCCACTCACCATAGTTTCCACATCACAAAATGTTTTAGCAATTTTTTGCATAACTATTGTTCCTCTCCTGTCCATGTATGAGTTTGTGAGTTTTCTGTTATCTTATTCCCCAAATCAGTATTCCAAAGCTGTTCTCCTTAATCATTCATCTGAACCCATCAGTTACAAACTCTCAGTTCTCCCAACAGCTTCCACTAATGACTACTAGACATTTAGCTCTATCACCACATCTTCCTGCCTTACTGGACATCCCATGAGGAATTATTACAGCAGCATCAAGACAGAAAGATGTGACTGTAGTACTTTGCAGAGTCTCATATCTAATATTCTGTACACTGATATTGCACATTTTTTTCCTTTATAGACCTCTCCTCTTCACAGATTGTGTACAAAACTACATGTTCCAAACAAAAAAAACCCAAACCAACCTGTCTGGCTGCACAGAGTATTACAATATAGAGTTTTAAGTGAAAGTTTGTAGTTTGAGTTCCTATAGGAATATTTCCCCTCTAAAATATTTGTCCAGTCAAGAGCCTTTCTCTCACAGCTATCTCAAAGGCATTCAATCAAATACTTTTTCTGAGTTCCAGTAGGAAATGACTCCTACTTTCCGATGCCAGATGAATCATTAATGGGAAAAGTCACAGGTTTTCCTTTATCTTGTAACAACAAATAGCAGATAAAACCATATATTGAATGTATTTGCAAAGTCCTTCTTAATCTGTAACTAGAAAACAGGGTTAAACTTTTCTTTCAGGAATGTATGGTTAATTGCTAACAATTATTGCTAACGAAATTGCTAACAAAAATGCTAAACATTTCCCTTGATTAAGCACTATGCAAACTGATAGGAACCATTTAGTCCATGTTAAAATCTGTAGTACAGCATTCCAATACAGTAGAGTGATCCAGCACACTTCATTTGCAATGAGTGGTTTTCAAAACAGATTCAATTTTTCCCCAAAGGAAGTCTGAACATATTGCATGCTATTTGGTCTGAAGCACTAGATCAATTGTCCAGAGATTACAGACATTTTTTTCAGGAAAAAACCACTACACTTCATCCTAAGATTGATGGAAAAAAACCCAAACAAACAAACACACACTCCCCCCAAAATAAAATCCACCAAAAAAACCAAGCAAAAAGCCCCTCCAGAAAATATTTAGTATTATTTTTATATATCTTTAACAATGTTTCCTATTGCTTGTTGGTGGTATTCTGAAAATGCTAGTTTTTACAAAATAATGACTTCAGATGCAATTGGTTTTGACTGTTCAAATCTAGCAAAATCTTACAGTTATGGATCATAACTGAGTACTGACTAGTAAATCTTAGTGTGTTATCTTCTAATTGTCTTCAAAATATTGACTTAGTGTCTGTGAATGTTCATCATCACTGCAGGATAAACCAGAAAGGCTGTCTTAATAAAGTTTGATCAGCAGCTGTGGATGCATGTGTTCAAAGTCCTACCCTAGTTTGAAACTCAATATGTTCAGACTTACTGCCAGCATGTTTTTACACAAAAGGAATCAGCTGTTCTGTCACATGCTTTTATTAAGTATTTTTTGGGAGTTCATTCCCTGACAATTCCTTACTACATTTGCAATCGTGTGTTAGAAAAGATGGCTACATATCAGGGAATTTGTTCTAGTGTGAGCAAACCTGTTCAGAAAGAAACAGAACTGGATTAGACTTTCAGAGCTGTTGTGAGGGATGAGTGCATGTCATCTTATTACTGTCTTAGTTATTGTAACTCTCACAGGCTGAACACTATAAAATCAAAATAAATACATAGAATCACTTTTCCCCTTCTGTTTTTCAGTAGTACAATATTACCTATGTTACATACATTTTGTCTTACAAGTTAATCTATGTAGGTCACCTCAATAGCTGATGCTTTTATAATATCTGTCTGTCTTGTGTGTTATTGATAATAACTTTTAAACTGAGTTGCCTACATTTCCCCTAGCTGCTTTTTTAAAGGGAAAAAAAATGCTGTTGTTTCATTAAATTAGTCAGCAATTAATTTTAAGCTTAATCTTAATTAGTTCAATAAGGTTAAACCATATGACAGCACAGATAAAGTTTGATAATTACACAACTTAGGAAAAAGAAATGCTCACAATGAATGAAGTTACTAGGACTTTCCTTATTCCTTGACATTATCCCTATTTCACTTAAACTGGATATATCAACAGCTAAAGAAATGTGGTAAAGTAGCTTCCATTGGCTAATATAATTAACTATTTAGAGTCATGCTGAGTGCTCATAGAAATTTAAAAAAAAATAAGCAAAACAAAAACAAAACAATAAACAAACAAAAAAACCCCCAAACAACTCCCCCTAAAAAGATCATGTGACAATATCCACTAAAGCAGGTCATGGGACAATATATACCAAAGCAGCTGCTATATTTACACATAAAACCAGATCAAAATGAACAAAATCAAACATTCTTTCTTGACAGATTTTATGTCAGTTGCACAAATTTGTTAATAATTAATTGATTTCCACATAAATATTTCTGATTTAAGAATGGTGTCCCTGCAAGGCAGGGGGATTGGAACTAGATGATCTTTAAGGTCCCTTCCAACTCTGGCAATTCTATGTTTCTATGATTCTATAGTGTATAAATGAATTAAGAGCCAAGAAGAAGGATGTTATGATGCTCAGTTGCTCAGTGGCTTAAAACCATCCCATTCTTATATATTTCTGGAGAAGCAGTAAAATAAAACACAATAACCAGTGCAAGTAATTTGAGTTTGGTTTCCATTTTATACCAATTCAGTGAAGGCCAGATTCCCATTATCTGTAATAATTAAGTAGCTTCAGCACTAAGAGGTTCTAACCTTCAACAAGGGAATCGTTCTATGACTTCCAGCAAAGGGCAACTTTCTATTGACCAGTTATTGATTAAGCTCTCTGTGTTCTTGCAATGTGAGACTGCTAACAATGCAGTGATTTATGGGATTGTTGAGTTTTTTTGTTGCTCAGGAATGTAAAACAGCAAATGAAAATACATTTTACATTTACATTTACGTTTGACAATATATTGTACATCTCCTTAGAGTGTTAGGAGGGTTTTAGATACTGAAATTAGTATCTAAATTATTAGATAGTATTAGATAACATTAATGAAAGTCCTAATGTATACTTTATTGGTTTGAAACCCACTCCTGAACAGTTTTTTGGGAAAGGACCAAAAGTAAGTTATTCCCCCTTCCCTATTATTCCACCCAAAGACACAGAAGCTTTCAATCTGTGTTAAAGAAATGAGAAATCTGTAGTAAGGGCCAAATAATTTTTGTCCAGAATTATAAAAGGCTAAACATCCCTAATCTATTTTTGTTGATATTGGAAACCAGTTTCATCTTTGCAATAGTGTAACATCATAATGTAATTAGCTATGTCATTTTATGCAAATTCCTTCCTGTCTGTTTTGAGACTTTTAAAAAGAACACTCTTCAAAAGATCCTTAATGCTCCTGGGCTGTCTCTAAGAATGCTTCCTTGAGCCATACCCCTATGGAGACAAAAATGCTTTAAACTGAATAAAATTTTCTGATTTTTTTTACCTTCTAATTCTATGTCTGTCAATAGGTAAACAAAGGCTGAAAATAATTCTTTCTGTTCAAATAGGTATCTGACACAACAAAATAATCACTGTAATATATGATCAGCATTAGTTTATAATAAGTGCTGCTATAAAATTACTCCTATTACAGACATTCACTTCTACAATCAGCAGGTGATAATAATTCCTTTCTGAACCTGACATACTACAACTGTCATCATAAGACACTTTTAATCATTATGTGAATGAACATTTAATCAGGTAGCTGCATATAATTACCTTTTGAATACACACAAAATTAAATTCAAAACCCCAAAGAGAAACTTTACAAAGTACTAGATGATTTTGAAGAAACAGGTACCAGATAAACAACATTAAATGAGTTCAGAAACCTAACCTCTCAGGTCAATTAATTTTAATCTGGTATAAGTGTAGATTCTATTACCCCCACATGTGATAAATAGCATCTTTCCTGTGTGAAAACACATTTTAGTGAGAAAAGTGTTAAATGGTATGTGAAGAGCAAAACTTGATCCACGGTAAATAATTGGAAACAGTTTATTGATTTCTTTCTATCTCAAAAAACAACCAACCAACCAAAAAAATAGCCTGTTAACTACTCAAATTTATTATTAGTCTGCTAAACATGCAATTTGACAAAAGTACATGAGAGTGTTTGTCTTTGCTGACTAGGAATGGGGACTAATGGTTAATTCTTTCATCCACCAGCTGCTGCTTAAAAGATTTGTCCCTCGTACAATCTCTGTTACCTCTGGAAATCACAGCATACTTCACCAGAGTGCTACTATTTCTATAGAGGGAAAAACCAGTTTTGAGTCAGTCAACAAGTTTTCTAAGCATTTGCCAGAATTACAACCCTTTATGGTTAGCAGTGAATCATTTCTGCTGTGCAGAAGATGACTCAGTACCTTTAAATGATATGTTTAGATGCTAGCCATTAAAAATTTAATTAGGGTAAATGGTAGACTTACTGAAAAATACCTGAAAGGAGGACATAAGGGATTTGTTTTTTCCATAATATGTAGCACTTCTCAAAAATTCTTGCTAACATAAGAAGTCTTAAATTCAAGAGACAAGAAGACTAGATGAAAAGTGCTCTCATGGAATAACAAGCCTGACTCTCAACTCTGACAGCTGCTTGTTGTTGTATTAATTTTCTTCCTATCCCTAACTGGGCTAACATGCTTGTCTCACTTTGCATGTCATAGATTCTTTCCAACTCTGAACATGCTCCTAGGGAAATAAATTACTTGTGAAATATTGGTGGAAATAATTATGGCAGTCCAGAAGGATGTGGTATTTGTTTGGGGTTTTTTTTTGTGTTCTGACTTTTTGTATGTATGTGTGGTTTTTTTGTTTCCCTTTGTTATGTGGGGTTTTTGTTTTGTTTTGTTTTGCTTTCTGAGATAGTCAGAATCTGTCTGTATTCTTAATCTATCTTTCACAAGATTATTTCATCTTGATCCCATGATCATCTACATCAAACAAATTTTAGTACACTTCCTGTGTCTTCTGAAGTAAGACTATTCATTTCTTTAAAATTAATCCTAGGTGAAGTTCTGGGAAAAAGATTTTTTTAAGAGACCTTTCTCAATAGGCATCGTGGATTAAACTGCACTGTGCTGCATTTATCTCCTTTCCTGCTTAACATTAAAGTTATCCCCTTATTTTATTTTGTTATGCATTCTCATATACAGTTTATGCTGTAAAAAATCCACTCCAGTAGGCTGCAACACAGACTTCTCATTACTACAGACACTAGATGGTGTTTGGTGAGATGATTATACCTGAAATTATGATAAGGCATATTTATATGTGTGGCTGTGAATATGTATATACAACATTTCCAAACATTTTCCACAGTAAAGCTTCTGCTCTAAAGTATTTCTGTTAAATGAATGTCCTGCTGTTCTGAATAAAACTAAATTGGAGGTGTTATTGATTTGCTGTTATAGATGATGTTTGGGTCACTATAGAATTTTATTCTCATTGGCTATTTACTAGCTGTGACAAACACTTCTTTGAGAAAATCAGTAGTGGAAAAGGTTTTATTATGTCAATGGCAATTTCATGAGACCTTTGCACATTTAAAATTGATTAGATTAATAAAGAAATTTTCAAAAGTGTTAGCATTACAGTTCTCAGAAATCTGGCTGAGCAAGGGTTTTGTTCATTCTCCTGAGAAGAGCAGTCCCCTTGAGGTTTAGATCTGAACAAAAGAGAAGAAAAACCATAACTGTGGGTGCTTAACATGCACTGTGAAGGTGCTTCCAAGTATACTTTAACAGGTAAACCTGTATGTTTGCAGAGATCATAAATAACCACAGGATATCAATTGTGGGAAGGTCTCATTATTCAGTCCTATTAAATGCCAAAGTGTCTGAGAAAATTAAATAAAAAGGTCTACTGGTATGAACTGATATAAACAGATAAACTGCAAGCCTTGTAAAATACATGAAATAGAACTCAGGGCAGAGCTAAGTGAAGGATTCTAATATAATATAAAGCATATTGCCATAAATCTTTTTGAGTTACTTACATCATAAAGAATTTACTTGCTTCTGACTGCTTGTTGCTCACTTTTGAATATTTCTTCATCTTCACAATTCCTAGTAGTATTGAGATAATACTATAGATAATAGATAATATAGATAATATAGATAATGAGCAGTGAAGACTCTGGAATCCAGGGGGAATGATGCAAGTTAAAGAGCAGTAAAAGGAGTAACTGCAGTGATATGATAACAACAGAACTTCTAACCTTTTACCATAGACTTACATATCCTAGCTGTTTTATTCACTGTCAACACAGCATATTAGTATTTTTCAGTCTTGGTTTAATAAAATGGTCAGTTACTTGCTTTCTCTTCTTATTGATGTACCCAGCAATGCTGTAAATTTTAGATACAATCTGGAAAACAGGCCTTATGAGGAGAGGCTTAGGGAGCTGGGCTTGTTTAGCCTGGAGAAGAGGAGGCTGAGGGGAGACCTTATCGCTCTCTTCAGCTACTTGAAAGGCCATTCTAGGGAGGCGGGTGTTGGCCTCTTCTCCCTTGTGACTAGTGACAGGACTAGAGGGAATGGGCTTAAGCTGAGCCAGGGTAGGTTTAGATTAGATATTAGGAAGAATTTCTTTACTGAAAGAGTGGTTAGATATTGGAATAGGCTGCCCAGGGGGGTGGTGGAGTCACCATCCCTGGAGGTTTTTAAGAGGATTGGTGTGTTTCTTCAGGGGATGATTTAGGGGTAAGAGTAGTGTAGGGCTATCGGTTGGACTAGATGATCTTGAGGGTCCTTTCCAACCGTAATGATTCTGTGATTCTGTAATTGCAGCCATTTTGGAACACAGAATAAAGAAGAAAAAAACTTTTGTTTCCAAACTGCTGTTTAATAATAAATGGAAGCTGTCTGACATGTTATAAAGAAATGGGTTTTTTTTATTTCTTTTTTTTGTGAAATAGATATTTTTTTTTTTTATTACTTACAAACTGCAACTTATTTCCTGGCCTTGAATTATCACTGGTTGGGTTTATTAATAAATTTTCACAGTTATCATGTGTTTGTTTAGCCCTGGGATTATTTTTGTAACTGAGAAAATGAGGATTCTCACTTTTATCTTTGTGTTTTGAATTTAAAATACACTGTGTGACAATTTTATCAACGTTGCCACAACTGATGAGCTTAAATCAGCAGAAGTATCATCTATGCAAAGAAATAATTGTCATGTCCAGTCTTTTAAGAATCATATATAATACAGGATATATGTAAGTTTTCTGAGTTTTTCTCTGATGCATAGCTAGATAGATGGACTTTACATTCAGTGGCTCATCTGGCCTTGATAAGCAACACACTGGTGATTTGATAAGCACAAAATCTGGGATTTCTTACGAGAAGTAAAGGACTTAAAAGGATTTGAACAATAATGCCTATATTATATATCAATACACTTTTTCTTCCTGACAAATATTTAATTCTATAATGTATATTGCAGATATTCCAGACAAATAAGAGAGAATGTAAATAAACTAAGACAACCACAATAAGCATACTGCTGAGATATATGAGTCTCCAGTGTTAATTCTACCTTTTCAGTGCAGCACAGAGCTGTAAGCAGGGTGCTGGTGAAAGCCAGTAATATTTTTGTTTAGTCTTGTTAGCCTTTGGAGAGAGATATATATATTAATTCCACAAATCATCATAAATCAGAAAAGATATCAGTAACTACCAATGGTACTTGGCATTGTTCCAGAAGATTCTGAATATTCTTCCATTTTGTACAAAATATTATACTACATTTCCTAAAAAAGGACAACTGCAAGAGTTTTGGTTTAAAACTTTGTTTGTGTATCATAGATAAACATGAATAAACCTGCAGTTCGATGTGGAAATACTAAACTATACATTATCATTATACATACAGGGTTATCATTTTAAAACAAATTAATCAAGACACAAGAATTAGCTTTGTGAATCAAAAAATAGTCTTTTCTATGCCAAGTTTTATACCAATACAGACAATGCCTTTAGCAATTTGCCCATCAAGAATCTGTGAGATTCTTGGTATGTAAGAATGATCTATTTTTCAGACTTTTTGACTGTGATAATATTAAAGACAAAGATTACAGATTCTGTGGAACTAAGAGGACCTTTGGTGTTCCTGTACAAAATAGAGAACTAGATCTACTAGATCTCTAAGAAGATCTGTCCAGTTGCAATTGACATTCAGGTTTCATCCACTAATTCCTGTGGGGTGATAAAAATGTACTCATTTTGCTTTTCTTTGAAAAGGCAGTTTCTCTGCCTCCAAATAAACTCTAGCTGTATAGACTAATTCATGTCTTATTGACAGAAAATAGGATCAGAGCAAAATACACTTCTGGTTCTCTTTTAGAACAGCAATTTTCATTATAAGACAACACCACACTTTTAGTGAGGAATGAGCTAGATAAATTAACTTTTATTAGTGACTGATGTCTTTGTGCATCTGAAATATCATCACAATGAAGGCTAAGTTTCTGTGACAGCTTTCACCTCTAATTTTATCCATGTTTCTTTATGTCAGACTTAAGCTGGTTTCCTGAGGGGCATTGACTCATTCTGACAATCTGAAATCCAACTCAAGGGTACAAAAGCTTTCTTCCAAAATGGTGTTACTGATAAATTCCTTCCCAGCCCCTTCAGTCTTGCCTTAGTTATTTGTTTGTTTGGCTTTTTTGTGCATATCTGTTTGTCTTTACTTCTAGACTTCTGTAAATACGCTGTCATATTTTAAGGCAAACATAGTCTGTATATTCCCAGCACAGCTCCCCTGTAAGTTCACTTAACTTCCTTTCACACCTGTGCTATCACTAATTGCTAGTTTACCTCCCTGGCTATAAACATTTATAGTCTACAATTACTCTGTGCACTAATTATCTTGAATAGCTGGTTTGGGGCAAGGGAAGAATTCAATGGGAAAATACATATCCTTCTTTTCTACCATTGGAAATATATCTTCCTGTGACATTAAGAGAGTATATCCATTATGGTTTTCTGGAATTAAATATCAGAGACTCCTTTTTCTTTTCCTTTTTTTTTTTCTTTAAACTAGTCCAGTAAGGCAAGATAATCATGAAAGATACAATGTTTGCAATTTGCATAGTGTGCAACAGTGGAAGCTTTCTTGAAAACTATACAAATATTTTATTAGGATTCACAAATTAAAAATTCTCATCCTTAGCTGAACTAAGTGGCAGAGTGGGAGAACAGATTTTTGGCTATGAAGGTTTAATTAGATTATGAGAAGTTTTCAAAACTCTCACTTCACTGGCAATTGGAAAATATGAACACCTTTAAGCAAATGCAAATGGTGTGAAGAATGAGACATACCATTAGGGACCTTGAGGTCTTCTCAGATTTTCAGTCTGAGAAAGTAGATATTTAAGTTTGTACCTTAAGGAACCTTTAATTTGGGCTCATTCATCTTTGTTTCATTTTGCCACTCAAACACTTCAGTCACCCTAAACAGTTGCAGCTCCTGTTCAGACTGCCTAAGTGATGCTGTCTCGCTCAGATGCCTGGAGCAAAACCTGAATGTTCTGGCCTGAATTCTCTATCATGTGTTCCATGCTCTAAGGATCAAATATGTACCTACCTTACAGCATTTTCAGATTACTGGTCTGGGTTAATAAGCTGTCGGGATCGTGTAAATCAGGTTGTGAGGATCATTAAGGAACGTGATGCGATCTTATTTTACAAACCCTTTTCCATACTTCAGGTTTCCTCTTCTCCATGTTTTTTCACTTTTTTTTTCTTGTTCCCTTTCTTCCCCAAGTAGTAACAGAATGTAAAATTTAACAAATAATTTTGGAAATTTCTAATCAAGGAAAAGTTTAAGTTATTTGTTAATTAAAGGAGTGAATACTGAAGCAGCGAGTCCCTAGATTTCATGAGAATTCCTACTATTTGGAAATTATAAAGGTGTATTTACAAGGAGCAAATCTTAATCTCCTTGTCTTCCGGCTTGTTTTTCCTCCTAAAATTCATTCTATGCCTCATTATTTCTAGTATGTCTTCCTAATAATATTTCCAGAGTTCTTTGATGGCCAATAAGGGGAGACCTTATAGGGGAGTTGCCCTATAAAGAGAGATGCCCTGTATAGAAGATGCCCCATAAAAGAAGAGCTTATAGAAGCTTTCTAGTACCTAAAGGAGGCCTACAAGAAAACTGGAGGTGAACTTTTTACAAGGGCAGTTAGTGACAGAACAAGGAGTGAGGGCTTTAAATTGAAAAGATAGATTTAGATTAGATGTAAGGAAGAAGTTCTTTACTGTGGGTGTGGTGCCCTCACAGGCTGCCCAGAGAAGTTGTGGATGTTCTATCCCTGGAAATGTTCAGGGTCAGGTTGGATGTGGCTCTGGAAGGTGCCCCTGCCCATGGCAGGGGGAGTTGGAAAGGTCACTTCCCACCCAAACCATTCTATGATTCATAGAATTGATGAATTCTTTTACCTCAATCTGTCTTTCTGGTATTACAATGCTGTATGACACCATGTCATGGGGACTATGTTGAAAATTTTCTTCAAAGCATCAGTATCTGATTATGTCTGCCTAGCCTCCAACAACAGATTTTGTTTCATTCTTCTGAGTTTTTTCATCTACTCATAGATGACAATGCATTTATTAACTCTTCTTGATAATGTAACTGAAATTTTTTTGGTGATGTTTGTATTCAGTCTGTGTTCAGTGATTCTTCATGGATGACTTGTCCACAACTCATTTGCTTTTTTATTCTTCTATTATAGTAATAACACCTGAATAATTCTTTAACATTTCCTTTTATTTTTCATTTATGAAGTGTGGGTTTTAGGCATTTCAGAATAGATCTATGGAAACTTTCAGAAGGGGCTGAAGGCCAAATGAGGTTATAATTCCAAAATTAAATTTCCTGGTACTCATTCCTCTTATTTTCTCTCTTCATCTACATACCCAGTGGAGTAGTGACATCATGTACACCATGCAATCCTGTGCTTCAGCTTTGACCAGCCATTTTATTCTTTTGTTATAATAGTTTATGTTACTTAATTCTTTGTAAGTAAAACTTGTCCCTTTTAGGAGGACTTAATCGGCATTTTCTCCATGGGTGTAATGAAATATTATAAATCTTTCTGCAGACAGAGGTCACATAGTAAATTAGTGTGATATTGACTAAAAATTAGTTGGTGTATGTTTGGAAAAAACATGAGCTCAGTTGTTAATTATAGTTATTAACCACAAATCTACAATTACTGGAAGTAGTACCAAACATAAATCAGATTAAACCCCTCTGCAAAATAATCAAACATTTAATATTCTTTTCTTTTTTATTTCTGTAGCTTTCACTTCTCACAAGATTATTTCTTTCCGTCTTTCAAACTTGGCTGAATTTTTTCTGGACAAAGCATCTCTGTTTTGCTAGGCTTCTTTATTATAGGGACAGTTTCCATATTAGTTCACATCATAAAATAAATATGACTGGTAGTTCACCAGACATCAACACTAGTACCAATGCTTACATTTTCTTTGGATAACCAATTCAGACACTGAGGAATTAAAAATATCTGAATCTGTAGCCTGCTGAATTCTTTCACTATCAGAGAAAACTAACAATTTGTAACCCGGCAGACTTGCTACCTACCTAAGGATTATAATCAATTGCAAAAATACAGAGAAATAAAGTGTTTCCTTTGCTTTATATCATCTTGAATTTTTTGGAGGATGAAAAATCAGAACCTGTCAGAGTGTTTAATAGGGTTGAATTATAATAATTTTGCTTACTATTAATAATTATTATTAATTATATTATTATTATCCCCACTGCAAAGGGCAAAGGAAATATCATCACTGTTTAAAGAAGACCCTCAAGAGCTGTGCTGTTGTTTTGCAAATATTCTGCATATATACCAAAATATTCACATGACTAAATAACTTTAGCATTCAGCTTCAATTAATTCATAGAATGTTAGGGGTTGGAAGGGACCTAGGAAGATCATCTAGTCCAACCCCCCAGTTGTGGGAGAGTGAATCAAAAGCAATTTTCTAAACCAGCTTAAAACTTTGATTCTGTAAATTCTTTTATTATAAGATAAAACCAAGCAAGTTAACTGGTTTTTGTAGTTATAAAATTTTCATTAAGTATTTTCTGTAACTATTTATTAAACTGTTAAAAGAAAAAATATATTAGGCATACTTTTGTTCCTTCAGGCTAATCACATTCCAATTAAAGCTAAGTATTTAGAAGACATTTAATCTCTAAATGTCTTATGAGCTGTTATGAGCAGCTTATGTTGCAATATATGCTTCATCATACTGGTCCTGGTAGAATTACAACATTAGTTCAAATGCCCCAGAGGCAGCCTGAGGCAAAAGTTCTTGCTTTTTCTTCTACTGTTGTAATCCTTTCCCTATATATGACCTACTGTGAGAGACTTAAATGTATCTAGATCCAGGTATTCTAGTTGCTTGTTCACACATCTTTGAGCAATACTTCTGTATTGTCAAGCCCAGCTAAATGAAGCTTTATATGGGGAAGATTCATAAGTCTTCTTTGTTTTACTAGGTAAATGATTGACTGCATTAAGAGTCTAGAATGAAGCTTTATAGCTTGCAGTACTTGAAGAAAGGAAAAGTGGAACAGCTGTTATAAACAATCATGTTAGGTTTAGTGCAAAGAAATAAAAAACTAGACAGAGAGATGGGGGAGAAATAAAGTCTCTTTCTTTTTTATTACAACAGGCATGTGGTAAAATAATCTCTTTGAATGTGGAATTAGGGAAATTAGAAGCTAAAATTGTGGAATTCTTAGCTTCTGTTTCTGAAGTAGTCAGCATAAACAAAGATATCAAGCAAGGATGTACAGTAATAAAAGAAGAGACTTTTTCTTAGAATGTGGATAAGGAATCAATCTGAAAGCAATTAGAACAATGATGACAGAACACATTTAAATTTATTATTATGCAGAAGAAGAGGAAAAAAACCCTATCATAATTATTGTATTTGGAAAAAACATCATGAATGCTCACATTTAGGATATATGTAAAAAACATGGTATAAAAATTAATGAAAATTATTTCTTTTTATTCTCTTTACCCGCCTTATCAGCCATGACTTAATACTGAAACAAAAGTAAACTTAGAGTCAATAAATAATAACAGAAAGTTTTCAATTTTGTTGTTTTTTTTTCAAACAGTGTCAAGTATTTAAAGGTTAATATTTTGTTATATGTAGCCATCATTATCAGAAGATTCAAATGAAACTGGGTTTCTGCAATGCTTTCTGCATTGTTTCTCTTTTTATCAATTAAATAATTCTTTTTTTTCTTCAGCTTTTCCTAAAAAGTTCCAAGAATTAACATTTCACAATCTAAATGATCTATTTTAGTGCCATTTAAATCCTTTCACTTACTTTCATTTACCTACTATCTAATCTAAATCTCCTTTACTGTTATTTATGTCCATTACTTCTTGTCCTAACCTCATTGGCCCTTAAGAATGCAGTTCCTCTCTCTTTACCACAAAGATTTACAGGTTTATAGGTTAGAATTAAGCAAAGATAATTAACCCAGCTCTTTCAATCTTTCCTTATCAGCCAGAAATTTAAAACTCATATCATTCTTGCTTCTCTGAATTTTATCCTTGTAGTCATCAGACACATTACCATACTCCACATAAAACATTCTGGAATTAGAAAAAAAGTGTTTTTCATAAAAAATAATGTATCTTTCATATAAGAACAGTTGAATCCAAGATCTATGGATTTTGTTAAAGCCAAAGTTCTTACTAATAAATTTAACACATCTTGAACTGTTCTGTAGCACTGAGGCCAGCTGATACTGAAGAGTCTGTGATAGCAATGTTGAACTTTATACACACAAAACAGGGCGGTTATACACAAACAGACTTTTGGACATGGTCCCTGTGTTAGCTGCAGAAACATGCACAGAAATGCTTTAGAAAAGTGATAATTAATACTGGCCAATATGATACATTAGCTCTAACAGTTCAGATGGTCATATCCCAGTAACCAGGAACATTTCCAATCATGACTTGATGTACTAGTGTAAGCTTAGTCTGTCTTTTAGAAATCATATCAAACATTCCTCACACAGATGTATGAACACATAACATTATTATATATACCAAGAAGAAAAAAAAAAGAACCACAAACAAACAAAAAACCAAGCAAACCAAACACCAGTTATACCTTGACCTAAGCGAAAGTGTGATCCTAAAAAATCAGCTATGCTAAGTACTTCTTGAAACTGTAGATGTTCTTTTGGCTTGTGTTTAGTTAATTACCCAGTTTCCAATGAAGAAGAATCTTCTTGGGCTAAGAGTTTTGCCTTCTTGGCTTGCAGGAGATTTTTTGGTCTTCCTCTGAAGAACATGTAGTTAGAAAGAAAATGTTAATTAGTGTGCTGTGACCAAAAAAAATCTCACATGCCTTTTTCTTGTATTCTCAGGGCTAAAGAGTAGTTTGATTTTATATCAGGGAATATTTTTTCCTTTTTTTGTATTCATAGGATCTGTTCTTCCTTTTGTTAAGATGAAGAGGAGATGTCTTCAGCTCCTGTAATCCCTGAAGTTTCAGAGGTCAACACTATTTTTGCTTCCCAACCTAATCTTTAGCATTATCTGTTTTCTTCTAGATTCTTAACCCTTATATGCAAAAGATCATAAGTACTATGGGGAGACCATTTTGTATCTCTTCCTATGTGAAACAGGGCAAGAATATGTGACCTTGTAAGGCTCTTCTGAAGTTTCATATTCTGGCTGACTTTAATCATCCTCCTAGATGTGTGTTTCTACATATGTTGCTTCTTCTGGGAATCTGATAATAGGACTTCATGGAGTATCTATTGGGACATGTTTGTCTCACAAGTAGGATGGGGTTTTGTGCCTTTCTTGTCAAATTTTCCAGTTACATCAGCTACAATGGTAAAAGACATGACTTATCCAGATCTTACTTGTGCTGTCTACACTAACACACTGCAAGAACAACACCAAATAAAATAAAAACCCCCAATGGTAAGGAATCCTTCAAAGCTGAGACAAGTTCTCTGATTACAGAGGGGAAATGAGTTTTCTGGATCAAATCTCAAATGTTGAGAATGTGGTTGTTCCTGTGCTTCAGGAAAATAAACAATCTTCCACATTTTTTCTTATCTCCAGCTGAAAATTCCTAAACTCAAAGCAAAAGAAACAACGTTTTTCCCAGGAACACTATGAATTTAAATAGAATGTGATTAAATATTTTAAATAAAATTATGTTTCTCATGGGACTGCTGCTATAAATTCTTACTCTGATTGTAGAATAACACTGTCAAAATAAACACAAATTGCTTTTTATCCCCTCCCCCCCATTATTGTTTATAATAGGTGACCAGTAACATTTTAAAATTTCTACCAGATCATCTATTCCTAAACCTCTATCTCTCTTATTTTTTTTGCAGACAAAATATCTGGGACAATAGTCTATAGATAAAATGGAGGGAATAGGGAGTGTTAAACTAGACCTTAAAAAAGACAGCTGATATTTTCCAGTTTCTTTTACAGGCAATTTTTAATAAGTGGCTATGTCAGAGAGTCTGTTTCTGGTCTATTTTAATAAATACTACCCTTATCTCAATTGAATGTGATCTGGTTCCAATAGGTCAGCTAATTATCCTGATCATTAACCTTTAAGAGTACGGAGGCTATGGTAATCAATGCCACCCTTGGTGTGTGCCACATCATCTAATGAGTCTGTGTCAGAAAAAG
This sequence comes from Galbula dea, assembly GCA_013399015.1. Taxonomy (NCBI): domain Eukaryota; kingdom Metazoa; phylum Chordata; class Aves; order Piciformes; family Galbulidae; genus Galbula; species Galbula dea. Next base: position 643,360 of record VWZX01004113.1, on the reverse strand, counting down.
AACTGTTTGACCTCCCAATGGTGCAGTTTTTCATCATTAACTTTCTTTGTCATTTGGTTTCTTAATAGAAGATAAGGAAAAGTGGCATCTGGCATGAATCAGCTTATTAAAAGGAAGGCATAACATAAAACTGATAGCTGAAAATGGAATAAAGGAAGAAATAATTTCACTGTACAATTTGAAAGTATCTGGCAGCTTTAATAGTCAATAAAGTGTCAGAAAGTAGTGATCAGTGAAACGTAAGATAAAATCTGCTGTATCTAAATAGTTTATGCTACCTGTTTGTGATCAGATGAAGGACACTAGCATAAACAGACTGCTGAGAAGCAATTTATGAAATCTGCCTTTGATGAATTCTCTACAGCAAATTTTTAAATACAATTTTTGTTTGAGTTTTGTGTAAGTGATAAAAAGATAACATTCTTTTCTCCCTCAGGAATATTTAATATAAGAATGAGTGTGTAGAGTGATGAAGGGCATATAACATGTGAGGGTGAGCATATGAATCTCATCTAGAAAATGGCTAGAATTAAGCATGTAGTCTCAAGTCATTATCTAATAATCAAGGACTGAAAGACATCTCCAGGACACAATTTACCTTTTCTTTTACAATCAGATGAATCACTCTCTGGAAATACCTGCTTTTTTTCAAGTATTTCTTGATTTCACTCAACTCTCTTAGTGTCAATGCCAATTTTTCAGAGGGCTAAGGCTAGGAACATGAATCCCAACTACACTGAACTGATAGGTACTGCAGCTGAACTGAACCACAGAATCCAGAATATTAGGGGTTGGAAGGGACCTCTCTAGATCATCTAGTCCGACCAGGTTGCACAGGATGGCATCCAAGTGGGTTTTTAATTCACGACTCCTAATTTGTCACTCTTAATTTCTGGTGTGTAAGCAGATCCATGACTTTGAGAACTTGAAACAGATGTGTCTTCAGATGATAAGATTTTTTTTTGAGATTTTGTTCAATAAGTATAAAGATCATTATATGTTTTAGAAATATTATTGCTGTATAAGTAAAACACTGGCAAACAGAGGGAGTAGGTAAAATATGTCAATTTTTGTCAAGCATATAAGAATAAAAACTTACAGTTAAATTGGAAAGCTGATATTAGCTACTAGAGATGCAATTCAGCAAAGGATGGCCAATAAATTAGAAAAGCCTCTGATGGAAACCTATGCCTAGAGCTTTATTTAAAGAGGATTATATATGAGCAGACTGAGAAAACAAAACCAAGTTGTGAAATACATGGTTTTTACAGAAGAACTCTAAGAAACAAACAAAAAATGTGGACTTTGGCCAAACTCCAAACCCAGCTATTATGGAACTGTATTTAAATATGTTTAGGGACACTAACATGACAAAGAGTAGTGTAAAGCTTATAAGAAGTTATGTAAAAGTATCGTTATAGAAATCTGTTTGTGAAAATCAAGATCTCCTATGGAACTTTGGCATGAATTTGTATAATTCCTGCAACGCAAATGTAGATCTTACATGGAAGAAATGGAAAACTTCATTAGTATGGGAAAGAAAACGAGATAAAATTAACAGAATAAAATTAAACTTTGCAAGAAATCATCTGGACTTTAAGATAGTTACCCATTTGTTGTATGAGATAGGACAAACACTTCCACAAGCTTTTCAGTGACAAACTGATGGAACTGGTAAGAAAAAAAAAAAGTGATTTTCCTAATCAGAGTAAACCAAAATATTTCAAAGATTCATTTTACAATCCTCAGATGTGTACTAAGGCAATCAGAAAGGTTGTTTTTATTGTTCATTTATTACCTCATATCTGTCAAAGCTGAAACATATTGATTAATCCAGTGATGTATTTTTTAGCAGTATCTTCACTAAAAAGATACCTATATTTTTTATATACAAAGCTGAATGTGTTAGACTTACCTTTTCTTTCAAAATATGGGTTTTGTTTTCTTGGAATATATTTAGTTTTGTTTGAATTATAGGCTCAATGCCTCCATCCCTTCAGATGAATGCTGGTTCAACCTCAGCCAGGGGCTAATTCCTACACAGCTGCTCACTCACTCTTTTGCAGTGGGATGAGTGAGAGAACTGGACATATAAAAGTGAAAAACTCATAGGATGACACAAAGGCAGATTAACAAATATAGAGATGGACCTTTCTCAGAGGGGGAAAAGAGTTTTGGCACAGGAGTTAGCAGGGCTTGTTGATAGAGCTTTAAAGTAGTTATAAGGGAGAAAGGGACGATACTGGGATTGCCAAGAATGTGCAATGGGGTGATGGGCTAAAACATGAGGAAATGATTACTAGTGGGATCCTGCAATCTTCTCCACAGCCAAACACACCTGAAATGCCTCTACACAAATGCATTTCTACACTGTCCAAGCCAAAACCAGTACATGAGGTTAAAGAACTGGTCCTTCTGTGTAAGCAAAGAATAAAGACAATAAATAATCAAACAAGAAAATAAGAGACAAATTTTTAGTGTAGTTTACATGACATATAATTTAATACAAATTTGTGATCACTAATTTTAAGTCTGGCTGCTGAAGAGAAGGAATACTTCATAATGCTGAATGGAAACTGAATACAAAATTATTATGCATCTGTCATAATGGAAGCAGCAACAATAAAGGATGACTGAAATTATCAAGTAGAAAATTTAGAGCAAACAAAATTTGTTAACTTATGTCTGATGTGTAATTACACTGTGGAGCTCATGAGTGCAGAATATTGCAGACAATAGAAATGGAAATAGATTTTTTTTTAAGGATTAGGCAAATCCAGAGAAAATAAGTCATTCTTATCTATTTAAAAATGAAGTTAGGTATAATTTCTATTTCAAGAAGTGTTTAAAACATTGATTGTTGTAAATGGAAGAGTGTATCAGTCAAAAAACCTTGTGATTATGTCATTCATTGAGTAAATTTGTGATTTGTAACTCTGTGTTTGCCTTGTTTCCTAGTAACTTTTTCTTTAGTTTCTCCTTTAGATTGCAAACAAGAAAGAATTAACTAGGTTAAATGAACCTTTGTAGAGAGCCAGTAGAGCAGTTCTTATGTTTTTAGGGAAGGGAAGGATGGAGTAAAAATGTTGCAGCAATTCCTCTTCACAGGAGTAAAAAGTTATAATTTTGTAACTGTATCAAAAATTGAGGGTTTTACACCATGAGAAAATTAACAAAATAATGAAGGTAATTTGTAGTCATCATAGAGGCAGAACATGTAGTTGGACGTGGGCAGTGAGAAACTATTGATACTCTGGGACAGTGCTCAATGTACAACAGTTCCCATAAATCCCAAGGAAATGTCTACAAAAAGACATATTCTGTTGAAATAGTGTGAATGGAATATTCAGGGCTAAATTTAAAAGTATGAGAGAGGTTTTTAGGCTTGATACTTCTGTCCCTGGTAAATTAACACAGCTGAGTTGTGTCAAATTCTGAGAGGGATTCAGGAATAAGTATTGCCTTCTATCAGTTTGGTGTGGTCTAGGCTATGTCGTAGATCATATACATGTCTATGGTACCTGACAGGATGCATCCCACAGTCCTGAGGGAGCTGGCTGATCGAGTTGCCAAGCCACACTCCATGATATTTGAAAAGTTCTGACTGTCAAGTGAAATCCCTGGTGACTGGGAAAAGGTAAACATTGCACCCATTTTTAAAAAGGGTATAAATGGAGACCCTGGGAACATCCACCATATCAGGCTGAGCTCATGGAACAGATCCTCCGTGAACCTAGTTTAGGCTGTTGAACATGTAACTCTCCAAATGGTCCTTCTTACTGTTCTCAGTGATGGACATGGTGTTGCTGTTGTCCCAAAATCAGGAGATCTTTACCCAGTATGCACGCTGATATACCCAGGGTGGTGGTATTTTTGTGTTGCAGGTTTGTGCAAAGCTGGGAGTTTGGTGATATGTCACAAAGCTAGCTCAGTTTCATACAAAACCTGCTGTATGTTTATTCTGTTACATGATTAGCAAAACCCTACCTAAATTTACTTTCACTGGTTAGAAAATTAGTCCTTGTTTGGTATTGGTTCTTCTGTTGTCTCATTTGCATTTAGAGCTATGATGCTTCTTTTTATTTCTGTGCACATTCAGAGAAGGGTGAGTTTAAGTGGCTTGAGGACTTCTTTTGAATTAAAGATCATGATCTCCCCCCATTGTCTTTACTTTTCCCCCAGTTAAAGTTGTTTTTTATTAACTTTAGACCTTGGAGCAGCTATCTTATCTCAGATCCTTCCAGGGCAGGATGTTCCTTGTTCTTCAGCTTTGTAACTCCCCCTGGAACCATTAACAGCTTAGCAAAGGATGCAAGTTTACACAGCATAGCAAGTTTTTTGCAGCAGAGATATTGACAGTTCAAAATATATTTTTTTCCTTTCAAAGATAAGTCAGCATTTCCTTTTTCTTCTGTCAATGGGAAGCTTCTCTGATTGTCATGTCCTATCAAAGATGCAGAGAGTAAAGACTTGATGACATCAGCCAACTTCCTCAGTGTCTTGAGAAGACATCTCTTCCAACTCCCTGGACTTGCATAAGATGTGTACAAAGATATAAAAGTATACCTTTAAGTATTTACTGATATACATATGTAATAATATTCATACATTATCTCTTACATCACAGTGATCTTTAGTAAATGTGGATTATTTGAATTCCTTTAGGACAGAACATGAGGCTGGCTCAAAGAAGCCAATTTTACTAAAGACAGTGCAGAACTAGAAAGAAAGATGACAAAAAAAGTGTAGGGAAAGTCTGTTCCTGTGCTTGTCCACATATCTACAGATGTGAGCTAAGACAGATCAAAGACAATTTGTTTCTGTTTCAGGGAGGAACATTTTTCCTATTGCTACCTCTGCATGGTGTCCAGAATGAATTCAGGAGTTACTGCTCATCTGAAACCTCTTTGAATGCTATAACATACTGTAGTGGCAGATATTAGCAGTTAAACACCTTATTTTCAATAAAAACAGCTTCCTAGAAAGATATCAATTGAATATTTGCTCAAAAGAAAATTCTAAAAGGTTAGATTAAATAAAAAAAAAGGATTATTGAAATAATGTAAGAAACATAAAACTAAAATAAAGTATTTTGATACATTTAAAATATGCTGTAAATAATATGCAAAATATTCTACATGCAGGAATTGTATGTGTTTATTTTGCTTTTAAGTCCATGAATAATTACTGGAAAGTTGAAGATAGAGGAGAGTTAAGTAAAATTATAAGTGTAGTAACTGTATTTTCTAATTATTTAGTAATGATGTTTGAAAGACCAGCCTAATAGGAATTTTGGAGACAGCATTTTGGAATTAAATTGTTGCTAGGATAATGAATGCTTGCATATGGCTGAAGCTGTCACTTGAGATTTAGATGTAGTCAAACAAAGACCTGTTACTGTCCTGTTCTGTGTATAAGTACCAAGAACAAAATGTAACAGGCAATACCCCCTATGTTGAGTTGCCAACTTGCTGAACAGAGCAGAACAAAGACATCAAGATTCCAAGCAAGCTGCTTTCAAAGCAGCTATTTGCTGGTAAATTTCTTGCCTTTTGCTCTCCTTGTGTCAGCATCACTTTGATATAAACATCAGAACATAGCCTGATGGGGGATGCCAGCCTGTAGCCTGACACATACAGTTACCTCCCTCCTATATGGAAAACTACTAGTATGGAAATAAAGACATCTGAAGCTTGAAATGCACTACAGCACAAGAGTGACAGGTATCCCATGGAGTCTACTGTGTTCAATGAGACTTCCAACGTTCCTGAAACAAAATGACAATGTCACTGGGAGTTTGGGAATCTTCTTGTGATAGGATCAAGTACCTGAGGTTTATCCCCACTTCTCTCTCTCATGCCTGTCTTCAGCTGAAGTAGCTCTGTCAATTAGATGGTAGTATAGAAAATGTTTTCCACATTTTGAAATTAAGTTTGGTGAATTTTAACATATTACACATTTTCTTCTATAGAAATGACAGTATTGCTTTCCTTGTGGATAGAAATGTTGATGGCAAGGTTAAGGAAGCTGCAGATAAGTGAACATTTGTAAGGGAAACTTTTTTTAATTTGTGGAAGTTATTGGGGTTTTGTGTGTTTCAGATGATGAGATATCATAAAATCTTTTGAATACATTATTTCCTTCATAATAGATTGTTTGTTCCACACCTCCCCCCTCCTCCCCAACTGGAAGGCTGACCTATGATTGATGGATTTTTTTCTAGAAATTTTAGATGGCTAAAGACCTTAATAAAGATTTTGGAGAANTGTGGATAGAAATGTTGATGGCAAGGTTAAGGAAGCTGCAGATAAGTGAACATTTGTAAGGGAAACTTTTTTTAATTTGTGGAAGTTATTGGGGTTTTGTGTGTTTCAGATGATGAGATATCATAAAATCTTTTGAATACATTATTTCCTTCATAATAGATTGTTTGTTCCACACCTCCCCCCTCCTCCCCAACTGGAAGGCTGACCTATGATTGATGGATTTTTTTCTAGAAATTTTAGATGGCTAAAGACCTTAATAAAGATTTTGGAGAAGTAACTTTAGTTGTGTTACTGTTTTTTCCCTTACTTCTTCAGTTTGGATCAATGATCATTGATCANTGTGGATAGAAATGTTGATGGCAAGGTTAAGGAAGCTGGAGATAAGTGAACATTTGTAAGGGAAACTTTTTTTGGAAGTTATTGGGGTTTTGTGTGTTTCAGATGATGAGATATCATAAAATCTTTTGAATACATTATTTCCTTCATAATAGATTGTTTGTTCCACACCTCCCCCCTCCTCCCCAACTGGAAGGCTGACCTATGATTGATGGATTTTTTTCTAGAAATTTTAGATGGCTAAAGACCTTAATAAAGATTTTGGAGAAGTAACTTTAGTTGTGTTACTGTTTTTTCCCTTACTTCTTCAGTTTGGATCAATGATCATTGATCAAAGATCATTAGTCACTTTTAAATTTTTTTTGCATCTGATTTATTATAATTCAAAGGTTCAAAAAGTTAAAAATATAAGCAGATCATTAGTATTTGTCATATATCTAAGGCTGTATAATAATTTCATTTATTGACTCAACATTGATACTTAGTACCTAATAAGGACTGTGTAGATTAAATGTTCAGAAAGCTAAAGCACGCAGCAGGTCTCTACAAAAATAGAAAGTGATACTTGATTTTATTCCATTCAAGCTATTAAACTGGCTTTTTAATGCAATGGGTGAAAGAAGTAAAGGGGAATGACTGGGTTTTCTTTATCACCAGTCACCAATTGTCCACAAGATAGGAACTGAGCTCTCAGAAACCAGAATTAATAGACTGGTTTAAGGAATCAGGAGGATTCAAAGGCTTCAAAGGAAATGCAAATCATAACACTGAGAATCACCTCAGAGCATCATCAGCCCAAATAGGCAGAATTGTATCCATTGTGCTAAAAACCCAGCACATGCTTAAATTCTGTGGTGGCTTGAGACATCAGCCAGTTACTGCAAATGGTATATCAGAGGTGAGAAGAGAAAATGAAATCAAAATCATTACCACTTTAAAACAAAAAAAAAAGCATGTATTTAGTTGTTGTTAGTAGCTTCCTTGGCACTCTATAGAACAAATGTGCTGTGTATATACCATTCTACTTTGCAGATTTTCAAGGGCACTTCTGAATTCAGTCGCATCATTATAGCTTGGAAAGAAAACTGGAAACATTTCCTATTCTACAAAATTAATTTCCAAAACAAATTGTTTTCCCACCATTACAAGGAGTACCAAAGAGCTTGTTATAAATGGTTTGTAAGAACAGTGGCAAGCAAATAAAACCATCATATGTTTAACTTTTTCTATTCTGCCTATTGTATATACCAAACAATACACTGAGAATAAAACCTCTGATTTATCAAAACCCTAACAAAGCAGATTAATTTTTTGTGTATGAAAACACAAAATCAACAATTTTATCAGTCTGTATGGGGCTCTGGTTTTGTAACTGGGAAGGATTGTTACTCATACAAAAAAAAAAGCACTTTACAAGCAGAAAGCACAATTTAAAAAAACCCACCTTAATTCAATATTTTTTATTATTGTTATTTAGTATATAGATGGCTTTATCTTAGAGATTTTAGCAATAATTAGCTTTAGAATGGAGCTATCAGGGGAATTCTCAGAACCCACGTTGGTGTCTTACCTTCCTGTGCAAAGTATAGGAATGGATTATCTTCAGTTAAGAGGGTTTAGCCCAGATGGAACCTGGGGGGTCATGATGTAATTGTGAAAGAGAGCAAAGACCAAGTCAGTCTTCTCTTGCATTTGAGAGAAATCACCAGTTAGGTTTTCCTGGGAAGCAATTGAACAACCCAAAACACAACAAAGAATGAAAAAGAAAGAAAATGGCAAATGACAAAACAACACAGGTGTGGTTATTTTGGGAGCCAAAGAAAGCAAGCTACAAACTATATACACATACTGCAAATTTTAAAAATACATATTATATGATACAAAACAAGAAACAGAGGCTTTTTCAACATTTAAACCACAAAAAGTAACCCAAAATCTACTATTAAAATATATACAGGATTTATATATTATTCTTTCCCTTTCAAATATGACCCTTTTCCCTTGTGAAATTAAAGTATAACAAAGAAGAAACTAATATATCATCCTGCAGATTTTGTTACTGCATTCTAAGTTAAGATTATTTGTAGGGATTTTGTGTCCCCCACACTGGAATTAGAGAGATTGATTCTGTTCTCACAATCTTAAATGACGACAGCATTTGGCCTCCCACCTCATCCATCACACTGACACTTAAATAGTAGCACTTTATTCCAAGAAGACCTGGAGTGAATTTTCCAAGCAGACAGAGGTTGTAAAATAAGCAGCAAAGACAGATCTGTACAAAGAACTGAGCAACCTCATGATCAGAAAGGATGAACAACGGTCACTTAGACAGATGCAATTTTACAGACAATAAATGTCAGTGGTATTAGACACTAGCAGGACAGAAGGCATAGTGAGGCTGCGCAGCCAAGGCAAGGCAAGGCAAAAAAAGAAACTGAGGAAGAGGCAATCTTAAAGTAACTTTAAGAGAGTTGAGTACCAAGATACACAATATTTCGTAGTGTCAGTATTTTCTAATTACAGGGCTACACATTGGGGGGTCTCTCATCTGCCTTTGTATATAGGGTGCTTATTTCAAATTCTTTCTGTAATAGTTTATTGAAACTAGCATTTGCACTGAGGCACTGTCAGCTCTAAGAGTTATTTAAGCTAAAGTCTAGCTGGAGGCTTGTACAAAGACAGAAATTTTGTTCAATAATAAAGCTAATTATTCTTGTCTTCCACCAAGAAATATTTTCCCCCTAGAGAGAGAGAAAAATGGCATAAAAAGTTATTACAAAATAAAACTCTTACTTTTTCAGTTGCCTCTGATAAATGTCACAATTAGATACAGGATAAAACAAGCCATGTCGCCCTTTATTATTTTCGGTTTTGTCCTCATCATACCGATGCTTCATTTTGCTTATTATTTCTCCTGATCTTCAACAGGTCACTTGTTTGCTCAGTATAAACTAGCACTACTAAGAATGGGAAGCTTCAAATCAAAGTCCTGTGAAGCACTAGTGCTCTTGATTCACTGCAGCATCCAAGGTCAGCAACAGATGTTGCTGAAGCTTTGCTCCTTGAATCTTGACCTTCACTGAGTGATTCTTTAACAATTTGGGAGGGATATCATAATTAGATAAAATTCTTTCCTAGGTTTATTAAAGGACACCAGATTAAACTCTCTGCATGTTTGATGAGAAGTGAAGTGGTTGTTTTCCCCACTTCAAATGCTTCAGCATGCTTTCCCATTAATGTTTTATCACTTGCGTGCTGAATTCTGACACTTTTGAGAGGTTCTAAGAAAAAGGGAATAAAACCCTGCCAGTCTTACAAAACTTTAAAAAATAATCTTATTTTGGTTATCTATACTCTGTGTACCCATTTGAAAAAGTGGCAGTTTCACTGAGAAAAGTAAATAAAAATCAGCCTGAAATCATACAGTATTATAAGGAAACTCCAGTCACAACTTGCTTCAAGTTTTCAATAGAATAGGCCTCTTAATGTAATCAAAGCTAAAGGGAATTAAATGCTTTTATGCTTTAAGTTGTTTTGTAAAGCCGTTGAGTTACAGATGAGCTTTTGAAGAAGAGATGATAAAATATTTATTCTATTACAGTTGAAATGACAAACATCCTGCTGCTCATTTTATTTTTGTAAAAAGATTTACGAAAGCAATTTAGCTCCCAAACATATTGCTGCAGGCGTTCATCAGGCAGATCTCTTGCAAAGCATATTATCAGTAGAGCAAGAGGTGAGATGTTAAGTAAGAAACAAAAAGTGCTAGGAGCCTTCTCTAATTGGAGAAGAGAGTGTAATTGTTTTGGGATTGAAATGTGATGGAAACTCCAAATCATGGTGGACTCTCGATAGTGAATATCAGTTGCTATCAGTCACTTTCGATTTATGTGTCTCCTCCTTTGTACTCTCTGTAATCTTTTCAACTTGTTTTTTAGTGTTTAATTAATGTCTGGGGCAAATCTGGCAAGATTCCTTCTGGAACCTCTTTGTGATCAATCTGGTATCATATACAGCTTAGTGTGTCCTTTTTTCCTTTGCATATTGAAAATACTGGGCTGTGTTGCATATGCCCAACCCCTTAAAACAAAGATATTTCAGGTTAACCTTTCTGTCTTTCGGTTATTTAAAACAAGAATAAGATTTAAAAATTAATAGAAGTTGTCTTCAGGATAAATAGCTGTAATATACACAAGACAAAACAATCACAACATTTCTTTGTTACATTCTTTTCCTGTAAACTCTCTAGGAGACCAAATAGAAACTGACTTGGGCCATTGCTTTCCTGCTTTGTCCCTCAGGGAAATTAGATTGCTGCGTGCCACTCTTTCAAGCTGTCCCAACTGCTGCCTGAGTACGTCATAAAAGAAAGCAACCTGCTCAAAGAACTATGCAAAATCTATTTCCAGGTATCCAAAGCAACGTATTTGAGTGTTGTACATTCACTGCTTCCTGTACTTTCTGGTCATAGCTGGAATTGGTATATTTTAATGGCTTGTATTTTTTCTGTCCCTTGTGCCAGGTTTTATCATTGTTTGAACAAATGCCTGTCAGTGCATACTGCCTTCCAGTCTTCACAGTTCTTTTTACTCATTTGCTTCGTTATAGTCTATTGACATTAACAGAGATGTTATATTTGCCTTCCAATTAGCTTTCACTACTACTTTTGGCAAATTTGGTTTTCTTATGAACCACTGATCAATGTTACTTCTCCAGTCAATCTTGATCTGCATGTTCCTTCATCACTCTTCTCATTACCCAATTTAGATGCCACCCTTTTCTTTGCCTTCAACAACACACTATGTAATATGGGTGTAAGACTTCTGAGGCTGTCCAAAGCCATGTTTTGTAACTGAAGTCATTCCAGACATTAAGGTTCATAAAGGCTTTGAGCTAACTTCAATCTTCTGAAGCTCTGCTAGCAAAAGTTCCAAGTTCTTTAAGCAGACTGAATCCAGTATCTCCAAGTTATTTAACATGCATTTACTTCAAAAACATCATGCAGTAAAGTAAAAGAAATTTGGGGATTTTGAGCTCTGGGAGAGATTGTTTCTACTTTAAAACCCTCATTCCTGACTCCTGTACTTACCCCTGAAGACTTTGTGAAGCCTAGAAAGAGTTACTTTAACTGTAAATGCATAAAATGGGGGAAAAGCTACTTTCCAGCTCAAAAAAAAAAAAAAAAAGACATTTCATAGGTATGTGCACTCCAAGAGAGACTCAGAAATCAAACCCAAGATATATTTACTATTCAAAATTCTGTCTGAAAATAAAAAAAAATCTGTTGACTTTTTGCCTTAAGCAACATTTAAAGATAACTAATTGTCTAAATGTTCCTACAATAATCTCATAATTTCATGTTATCTTGTGCATTTCTTTCCCAAGGCATATCATATATACTGTGTTGCATTTAAATCAAAAAAAAGGGAGAGGAAGAAGGTAAAAACAAATTTGGAGAAAAATGAGTAGCAGCAATCTCAATCAGTTTTACTTTACAGCATAGATATTCACTGTTTTATAGTCCCTCACAGTACACAAATTTGTTCAAGTTCAAATTTATATTAATTTGCTGTGTGTCATACACAGATATGTGAATGTCACTGTTCAATGAGAAACCAGCTAAAGGTTGTGAAACATAATGCCTTTACTCTGCAATATTGAACCAATGCTTCATGGAGAAAACAGATGAACGATTTCTGCACCAAGCTTAAGTAAAGAAATGTTGAGCTCCTTTAGGCCATCAGTGGCTGCAGTTTTATTACCTTCACAAAGTCACCATAAACAAGTGCTCTAACTCTCTGACTGTTAATGGCTAAAATAAAAATGAAAGTATAGCAAGCATTCTTGACCTAGGATTTCACCTAGCTTGAAAAATACTGTAAGTGTTGTCATTTGTCATAGAATAAGTTACAGCTATTTTGCAAAGAATTGCATTGGTGAGATGGCAATAATTCTAGAATGACTGTTTTCCAGGAACACAAATTTGCTACAGCACTTTCTCTTCACAGCTGTTTTGATGTGATAAGCTTACATTTAAATGCTGCAGTCAGACTACACTTTCTGATGCTGGAAGATATTTGATTAGTCTTCTAAACTTAAAGTAGACTGTATTTTTTTGTTATTTGATTCTTGAACCTAAATGGTACCATTTCCCACCAGTAACTCTAAAATACTGGGTCTGGGGAAGAACGAATGGCTGGAAAGCTGCCTGGCAGAGAAGGACGTGGAGGTGCTAGTCGGCAGCCTACTGAACATGAGTCAGCAGCATGCCCAGGTGGCCAAGAAGGCCAAGAGCATTCTTGCTTGTTTCTGAAATAATGTGGCCAGCAGGACCAGGGAACTGATCATGCCCCTGTACTCAGCACTGGTGAGGCCACATCTTGAATACTGTGTTCAGTTTTGGGCTCCTCACTACACGACAGATACTGAGATACTGGAACGTATTCAGAGAAGGGCAACAAAGCTGGTGAAGGGTCTAGAGCACAAGTCTTCTGAGGAGCAGCAGAGGGAACTGAGGTTGTTTAGTCTGAAGAAGACGAATGCTCAGAGAAGACCTTATCTCTTTCTAAAACTATCTGAAGGGAGGTTGTAGTGAGGTGAGGGGTCTGTCTCTTTTCCCTGGTACTAGTGATAGGACAAGAGGAAATGGTCTTGAAATGCACAGGGGAGGTTTAGATTGGATTTTAGGAAAACTTCCTTTACAGAAAGATGTCGCGACATCCACGACAAGATTCAGAAGAGGGATTTTCAGACGGATCTGACTCACACACAGACAAAAGACGTACAGTGGTGGTCGCGTTTAATCTACAAAGTATAGGTCAATCAGAGTACAAGAGTCACAGATAGAAAAAGGTATAGATATGGAAAATGGCTAGCACCATGCTATTGTTAGCAAGCATCTTTTATACCTTTACAGAAAGAATAATGACCAATTAACAAGTGACACTTCCATATACAAATTAAACCGACCAATTAAGAAGCAACAGTTACTAATAAAAACAACTACCATAAATGAGGATAAAGCAGTGTACTTCAAAGAAATGTGAATGTGATAAGACTGGTGCTGTGTGGTGTGGGAAGGATAAGATGTTAAGGCTATGTGGGGCTCCAAGGTCTCTGTGTGCAGCTGCAAAGTCTCCTGCTAGGTGACTCCCACCTTCTCTCCCAGGCTATCTAACTGCTTTCTTGTGAGAAACTGACTTCGGCCTTGTCCAGCTTCCCTTCTGCCAGGCCCTAGATCCTGCAGCCCACAGTAGCATGCCACAACAGAAAGAGATGTTAAGCATTGGCACAGGCTGCCCAGGGAAGTGGTGTAGTCACTGTCTGTGGAGGTGGTCAAAAAATGTGTAGATGTGGCACTTAGTGACATGTTTAGTGACATGGTGGTAAGTTCTTCACTGTGAGGGTGATGAGACACTGGAACAGGTTACCCAGAGAAGTTGTGATTGCCCCATCCCTGGCAGTGTGCAAAGGTTGGATGAGGCCTTGAGTAAACTGGTCTAGTGGAAGGTGTCCCTGCTTATGGCAGGTGTGTTGGATCTAGATGGTCTTTAAGGTAACAACCTAACCATTCTGTGACTCTATGAACCTTTATAAATTAGTGTCATCTCTTAGCTGTTTGAAAACAAATGTGTCTGACTCCAAATTCAGTGTTAATGTCACAAACCCAAAATTACTGTACTATTTTCAAATTAGTTGAATATAAAAATTCTCAAGTACATGAGAAATATTACCTAATTAAAGTATCTATATTAGTGTTCCTAAAATTACTATTTTTTTTCCAAAAGCACCACAAGTGTTTCCCTTCTTAGTTTCCCCTTCTTAAGCTGAACTGTGATAGTGTTACTGAAGCATTGATGTTGTAAATTAGTGGCATTGCATAATTGTGATTCCTGTATCCTAGTGCATAATTTATATTGTCTTACAAAAAGTCCTTGAGGAATAGCTTTAATGTAGCTGTTAACCTTCCCTTCACTATAAATTGACCTCTGTCTCTATGTAATGTTTGTAATCTTCTAGTCTGTCTCAAAATATTTGCAAGAATCTTCTTTTATGTATTTCAAGAAATTGACACAACAAAAACTACAAGGAAAAAAGAATTACAGATAATACTTTAAACACCTTTTATTTTTCACCTTTATATGGATATTTCTTTAAAAAACCCAAGAGTGTAGATTTAGATAAGGTCATCTGGAGCCCAGCAATTTTATGTAGTTTCTAAAATTACTTAAGTCAGTTTGATAGATATACAGTAAATGAGAGCAGGTTCAAGAACATAAGCTTTAGAATTCACTTGTGTAAGGATCTTGTAAGGAACATGGTAAATAGCTTTGCAATGCAGAAGGCTGTTATCCATCCTCTGTTCTTTTTGTATAGACTCTTTTTGTTGACTTACCATGATGAGGCAGTTGTCAGCCTGTGGTGGTGTTGACACCCCCTTCCCTGGGCCATGTTTGGCTCTTAGGTCACTTTCTTCTTTAGGCTGCTTTGCAAAGTTGCTTCTCAGGCTGCTCTGCAAGGTCAACACCAGCACTGTGCAACCACAATGATTTAAGGTTTCAAGACGCAGGTGGGAAAGGAGTGTGGGAGAGAAGGGCTCAGTACATGCTAGTCTTGGTACTTCCAGAGCCTGGAGGTTTTGTTTCTTACAACCTCTGAATGCCCTGGAAAGATGCCAACAAGTCACCATAACTCTTTAAAGAAAAGCCAAACTCACCTGAGATTAGTGGATACAGTGGAAAAGTACAGAAGACTGACCAAAGTCAATTGTCTCACTACAATTGTCTCAAAGTGAGGTCAATTTGAACTCTCTTGGATCTTGACAAGCCAAGTCTCAGTATCTCCCTCTGAGCTGGGACTCCTCTCAGGAGTGTGTTTAACTTCCATTTTGGTTGCCCTTTAGCTGTGGTCCTTTTATGCCTTTTTGTGGTTTTTTTTGGAACAGACTTTTTTCTTTAAAGCTTTGTATAAGAAATAAGAATATAATTTAAATAATAGCTCAAAGGAAATGAAGTTCATAGTTCTCCAAAAATGAAACTAGCAAGTCTGAAATTCAGCAATGTATTTTAGAATGCTTATGAGCTAGTCATAAATGTCACAAACTCATTGAAAGTTCCCTAGTAGTTTTCTACTTTGGTTCAGGCTCTGAATTTTATATGATATGATATAAAATTTATATGATACTAATCCAGAGAAGTTTAACAGGTAAACACTTCTGTCTGTCTTCTTAAAAAATCAAAAATGTAGAGTTGTGATTGATTATCTGCAGCCCACAGATGCCCAGACTAGTGCTGAATCTACATATTCCAAGTACACTGACAGAGATGGACAGCCAACAGCACAAAGCACACTATGACAAGTAGCTATTATAAGTAGTATAAAAAACCTGAGAAGTTATCCTCTAAGTTTCTCCTAACAGGAATGTTAGTGCTGAGAAGCCATTTCATTGCATGAGCTTAGCTGCTTCTTCCAGTTTAGGTAGAATGTAAGTGATCTAGAGAGGGTCTTGCTTTGTTTTCCTAGGGAATTTTGAAGACATACAAATTGCCACTCTAATAAGATAATCTACTTGTACAAAGAGTATCTCCAATTTGTTTTTCTGTCCTCATAGCCCCAGGATTTTTTAAATTTTTATAATTATTTTTGAAGTCTCAAGATTCTCCTAAAGGGGATTTATCATTTCTTTCCTCACAAGGGAACTCTTTTAAGAGTTCAGCTCCAGTGTTAATAGCCTATCCAAAATGGTAAGGTTGTGCACCTTTTTAAAACATAATTTCTACTTTACTCCTTTCTACTGAGGAATATGCATTACCACCTTAGAGGAAAAGAATTTTATTTCTCTTGTTACAGATCTTATCAGCATATGCAGTGTTTAAGGCAGTCATTCATCTTTCAGTATTTTTTTACTGTCCTACGGCTGCACTTTGAAATAGGATGTGACGTATGACATATACTCATTAGCAAGTATCTACTTGATTTCACAACGTGGGTTAGAATTGCACACAGAGTTTATAAAAAGCAAGATTTCATGTACTATGTGTAGAACTTTTCCAAACTATTCCAACCAAATAGCCAGGAAGGAGCACAGAAAACAGCTTACACTGACAGTTTTATTGTTATTTGCTGCTGCTTCTATTTATCTGTTAGTTTGTTAACACTGGTAGAGCAGCAGCAGTGATACATTTGGTTTGCAACTGAGCAGACACACTGTACAAATATCACAAAAGTGGATGATTAAATATATTCTCTTTGTTAGATTGATTTCCCAAAAGAGTGTGCACAAACTTGAGTGCAATACTCTCTGTCCATGCATATACAGTGCTTATAGAGAATTTTTCCAGCTTACCATGCTATCATTAGATACTAAACACAGAAAAATATGTGATATATTGACCAATAGGGTATGGCAAAAGTTCACATATAGAATGTTGTAGATGTAGTACACTGTCTGCCAAAACATCATGTGTATAACTAATTCATCAGCTTTTTTTTTTCTCACAAGAAAAGCTAAGCCTGCAGACAAGCAAAAGACAGATGTTTGAGCTGACTATCACACTATGAAATCTAATGGTCCAGGTTAATAACTTGGTCTATGTTTGTGAAAGAAAATTGAAGCCATTCTTTCACTTGGTTTCGATATAGACTGCAAAAAGGAAGGCAGTATAAACAATGAACAATCCAGTCCCCCAATGCATTGCAATTCTAACTCAGAATTTCAACGTGACCTTAAATAAAGCCCACTATTCACTGGTTGTAGAAAACTGTAATAATGCTGGTAAGAAGACATCAAAGACAGTTAAGCCTTCTTTGGTAATAATGAAAGGGAAGTATTGATACAACTTTTCAAAAGCCACATTCTTCAACAGACCTGGCTAAGAACTGGCAGCAGCTGGAATTTAATCTGTTTCTCCTTTAGTGAAACAATACTTATAGAATGGAAGTGTCAAGTGGAAGGGGAGAGCTCTCATTTTCTGAGAACTGCAAAGCTGGCTTTGACAATTTTTGCAATCCCTGCTCCCTCTTTGTGCAGCATCAATCATTTTGTCTTATTGGAGGTGACACTGTTTCCCAGACACAAGAAGTTTGAACTCTTCTGCCTCCTAAAAATAGATCTACCCTTACAATTTGTCATTCTTTTAATTGACTTTTCACTAAGTGAATCTGTCTAGCCAAATATAGAGGCCAAACCTCATTTTAAGTAAAAAATGTGCATATGTGTGTACACATGCATATGAAGGTCCATCTGACCTAGCAGGCAAAGAAGCAAATAATCAAAAAGCCACCACTGACAAACCTCTGTAAAATACATTCTATAAGAACAGATTTAGGTCTTTGAATGATAAGTTTTGCTTACATTCAGGGTATTTTACCTTTGAAATGACAAGTAGAGCTCACACATATGCAGTATGATTTAACCCCACTTTTCACTTTAAGTTAAAGCAAACTATGACCATTGAAAACATTTACTTCCCTCTTTATTGGATCTAGATGTGCCTCCCTTGGTGTTTGGTATGGATGTTTTTTCTCTACTGGTTTGAAATATGTTAAGAGAGAGTTGGCGCACAGCTATTTATGTTTCCATTAGTGCTAATGAGAGCACTTTTTGTAAATCTCCATACACCCACATGAAATATTTTTCTGTATGCGCCTTCTGCAGAAAAGGAAAGAGATCCTAAATATTTTATAGAATTTTAGTCTACCCAAAGGGAGTTGTAGTTTTCACAAAAGCCTTTTCCACATTAAAGCTAAAAAACACAGAAACTCAGCTGAATAGTGCTATAAAATTTTTGTTACATTATTTTGTTTAGATTTATATCTACAAAGGAAAGTCCTCTACCCTAGAGCTCTAGACACCTTTTCATTAGCTTAAAAGGCAAACTTTTGTTTGTTCATTTTTTTTTATTATTGATTTTATAAGACAACAACTCTAAAGCAAAGGAAAGAAAATGATCGTACAAATATATTTGCTAGTATGTTCCCTTAACAACAGTCACTCATGGCTGTTTAGCATGAGCTGTTGTTCTATAACCATGGATAATTTGAGATGGTTTATTTTTATTTTTTTAGTTAACTATATTGTTTCTTTCTTCACATCTTCCTAGATTTGTGGCTTTGTTCTTCTTTTCTTAAAGAGTGATTGCCTGTCTATTAACCTACTGTGTCTTATCCTAAATAGAGCTTTATTTTTTTTCCTGATTATCTTAATGTTTACAATGGAGTATTCCTTCAGTCTTCCCTCCTTCCCCTTTCTTACAACATCTTGAGATAGCTTGACAAAAGTTTCATTCCTGGCATTAAGGAAAGTCCTGTTGCCCATAGGATTGGAGAAATAAAAAGGAGGGGGTGGCATAAGGAAGGAATGAAAAATCCTTCTTTTGCTCAGAAATAGCAAGAGTTTAGGGGACAGGGTGCCTCAGGAGTGACCTGTGTGGAGGAAGCCAGGAAATTCCTTCTGCTGGGACCCAGCTGATCCCAGTCCAGTCTGACACAGGTGTGTGCAGGCCATTGACTGCCAAAACTTCAACCCCTCTAGTGCATCAGCTCATATTAAGGATAATTTTAAGAAAGAGCAGCAGTCATGAGGGACATAAAGGGGCACACATGAGAAATGGGAAAAGAAAGAGGAGCATTGCTGTGGTCATGGATGGAGTCACACTCTTGAAGGAGGACCCCAGGTGAAAAAAGGAACAGTGACCACCTGCAGCAGGGCAAGGACACCCCTGAGGACTGCACCCTGTGGTTGACCCATACATGGAGAATGAAGTTGAACCTGGGGGATGGGGAGGAAAAGTGTTTTTTTAATTTGTTTTAATATCTTCAGCTTATTATGACAAACTCCTACTTTTCTGTTTTCTAGACAAACATGGCAGGAGTATTTGAATAAGATAATTTGATAGACCATATGCTGAGAAGATTTTCTTAATTTGGACAAAGTTAGAACTGTGGTTGGAAATAAATCACTACTGAATTGCTCTCATCACGGACCACTGAACAGACCAGTCAGCTTCCCTGTTCACTCTCACTGTCTATCTGTAAGGTACTGTTACTCCCTTCCCAAAACTTTATTTCAACACATTTTATTTGTCCCTGCTGTTCTCATGAACCTTTTGGTTCTTACTTTTCCTCTCTCCCATGAATTCTGACTGTCCTCACAGTAGCTACTATGCATCTTTGACTTTTCTTTAAGTATAAAGTGCCCTGAGTAATATAAGGAGGAAAAAATATGTAGGTAGACTGATTTATGAAGGCTACATGAAGGTTTTCTGATTAATTCTCAGAATAATTAGTGCACTGCATTCTGCAACACTGAATGACAAGGATAAACTTCTGCTTTCTGAAAAAAATAACCCAACTTATCTTAGGCACTTTTCACTATTGACTGAAGTTATTTCATTAAGAAACAGTGAAAATCATAAAAGTGCAATTTTACACATTCCTCTACAATGAGGAAGAGATCACCTGAGGATGAGGAATGTTTACAATGAGATGTGAGATAATTCTTGTCAGCATTACAACACACCTACCTGGTTATTTTACGTGCATTATCATAAAGATGGCCACATAAGGATCAAATTAATAGAATGACACTATACTGAAAACCACAATGGACTGGAAGATAGAATGTTTTCTCTGCCTGTGGATAGCTACATATGGCCTGTAGATGCATTAATTTCAATAGTAAAATATTTTTATATGAGTACGAATACCTGGCTAAGTGATCTATAAACTGTATAGTCTATATTTGCTGAGACACTTTTTGGGCATGAGTGGTTAAAAGAGATTTTAAAAATGTAATATATTTTGAGCCTGTGTGGCATTCACATAAGTAAAGCACTCACTGATATTTTATTGATTACAAAAATTAGCAGGAAGTGTTGAAAATGTTGGTGGCTATATCTGCAGGAACACAGTAAAAGCTGACTGATTTTTTGATGAATTCTTAAGCTTTTACATGAACTAGGAGGTAAGACTGGTACAGGCTAACCTTAAGTCCCTTCAACATATATAAACCTTTGTATGTAGTTCTTTAAATAATATGCATAATTGCACCAGCTCCTTGTCACCAAACACACTATCTCCAGGTCTGGAGCTTTCCCTGAATCCTAGCATTCTCTGTGGGACACTGAAAGGAAGCTCTGAATGGGATATGCTCCAAAACTCCAGAGCATGCTGAAACGAAGGAGGTAAAAGAGACATTGGAGAAATGTTTATGTATAAAAATACACCTGTACACACACATACACAGGTTACCTGAAATATAGAATTTTAGAAAAGAAAGGTGGCTTGGTTCTGGATAGGAATAATACAAGAGTAAAGCTGTTATTTCAAACTTACAAGAATACCTGAAACTATTTTGTCTTTTGCCGTACAGTGAAGAAGGTACAGTGAAAGGTACACCTCTCTACCTTCTAGTTTCATCTCTCACATATTTAATTTTCTCCTTTTCAAATAAAAATACAGTCTCTTCAGCTTTTTCTTTTAAGTATTATAAAACACAGACTGGTATCACAAGCATGTCACCTGTAGTTATATATCAGTCAGTCAGTGTAAATTGTATACATACCTAGATATTTTCTACCTGAAGTTGTTAGTGAAAAGACAGAAACAAAGAAGTCTTTCAGAAGTGGCATAAAGCAAATAATCACACTTAACCAAAGCTTTTATCCAATATTATTAAGCTCCAATTTCTTCTGTTTTGAATAAGTAGATGGGCCAAAATTTCCCAGACGTTGAAAGATGGAGACGTGCTTTTCAGAGTGAGTATAATATATGTGTCTGTCTCCTGATATGTATAAACTTATTGCATGTTTTTTCAAATTCCTTTGTGCTATTATAAATAATTCTGCTCTTTCTAGTTAGAGGAAAAAGGAAAGTCCAACAATAATAGAGTGCTGAGCCTGTGAAACTGAAAGCTAGTAGGTTGTATGGCTTCTCAGCCTGATACAGTATTTGTTCTTAACAGTTTGTCAAACATCCTAAACCACTTTTATCAGATTTCTGAACTGATAATGTTCTCAAATTCTCTTAGATATGCTGATAGATTGCACATCAGTTCTCAGCTGTTCATGTGACAGCCACCTGTTTCCCTTCCACAGAGGGAAGTGAAAAGTTATTAAAACAATTCAATCTATACAAGTTTTGATGCTCGTATATCTATGCCCTACAGCATAGATATCTGGTTTTGATGTAATACATATCATCTTAAAGAATAGTGTTTGCTTAATGCATATATTTTCACATATTTTGATATTTATTCTGACATATTTGAATTTAAAATAAATAATTGATCAGAGAATATATGCATATAAATACCATTCAAGTACTATAAATAGCAGAGACTTTTTTGCAGCTGAGGTTCTGGGATGATGTTGATGTTACTTCAGACTAAAGACTTCTACAACTGACAGCTTCAGAAATTACTTTGAGTGTTCTTCATTTAGCCATTTTGCTAGCTATGGATAACATTAACCATTTCTTCTTTAAAAATGTTTTCTGTTGCCCAAAACTTTGACACATTTTTGTGGGCATTTCTTTCCCATCAAAAAATCATAAAAAACCCCATTCAGAACAGATTTCTAACTGCATCATTAAGCCAGATGGCCTTTCTGACTTTTAATTTCCCCTGTGCTGATACTATGCCTTCAAAGATAGTCACTGTGTTTTGATACTAAACTGATCTAAGATGAGTTAGTGGAAAAATTACACATTTGTTTCTGGTATTTAAATTGCTTCTTTGATAAATTCTTTTAACTAATTAAGGTACAAAATTCAGACTAATAATTTCAATATAAATGGGGAGCCATTTGTTTGAATAGTGGTACAGGGCTAGCAGAGTGCCTCATTTAATAGTTAGTATTGATTTACTAAAGCAGTGACAATCATGGGAATAGAAATAGAAACCATTCAATTATAAACCAAGAATAAGAAATTAAAACAGGTAAATAATATATATTTTAGCTTAAGTAAAGAAGAAATGCAAGAGTGTAAAAAAATAGTGAAAAAAAAGTGAAAATAGGAGTTGCTCTTTATTCCTTATTTACCTTCAAATCAGAACAAAACAACCTGTGGGTATTTGTGTGGAAGTTACATCATAAAAGAACAGGAAATCCTCCTCTGTCCCTCTCTAGTTCCACCAACACTATATGCAGAAGCAACTGTTAGATATACATGATTTTTGTGGCTTTGGTGAACCCAAGTGGCTTAATGCTGGTTTTTTGCATCTCTGCAGTGGACTTATAGAAGATATATCCTTGCAGCCCTCATGAACTTTTACCCTGCATAAAGGTTTCTGTGTAAAGGGAATCTCTGTGAAGATGCACAGAGATCATCATGAGGTGTGATAAAGTAGGATACCACAGCAGGATTCAGAGTCTCCCTCTCAGCATGCAGAACAGGCATTCAGGTAAACTTAATGAGTTTGCTTCTGTTCAGCCTTAGCCACAGTTACCTATAGTTCAACCTTGCCTACTCAAAAGGTGGTTTTTTGTTTTTTTTTTATAAAAACACATTTCAGATTTTCAAGACTGCTGGACATGGAATTTCACCTGGTGTGCTGTAGGTCTAACCGAGCTATTCCATTCAGATTTATTACATATACAGAAAAGTTCTTTATTACATGGCTAGGTTCTTAGTGTAGTTCATTGTCACTGTTCAAGTCCCAGTAACAACATAAACACAGGTTTTTTTCTGGGACTTTTTTCCTGTTTCATCTAGGGACTGTTCCTTACCTTGTTTTTCTGATAGAGGTTGATTTTTCTGATTTTTTTTTTTTTTTTGGACATCATAGGCAGAAGAATGAAGAATTTTTTTCTTTTAAACAGTGCTACAAGTAGCATCTAGAGTAAGGAGATCATTGGAAAGGGTAGATTTGACAGGAGGAACATGAACAGTGAAGTCAGAGTAGGTCTATAAAGTGCACGGTATTGGACTGCTTGTATTTACTAATACCATCTTTAGCTAGAAAACTCTGCACATTTAAAAAATGTTTAGCTGCATGACTGTTTTCTTATCAAGAAGGTATTTTATAAGTTTGTCCTATAAAATTTTCATGTTTTTACTGGGAAATCTAAACAGATTTTTTAGTACACTGCAGCAACAATCCAATATCAAGGAAGTTACTAAAAGATTTTGCCTGTGGCTGAGCATGTATTTACAGCAATATTTATTGCATTTCACCAAACATAAGCTTGTGCATGACTTTTGGCTTTTAAAATATCTTATGTATAATATATATGCTCACACCTTATCCTCAAACTTGAGTTACATTGGAGTTAAGTGTATCAGTGTCTGTCTCTCATCATTCAGTTAAACTCAGTAGTCAGTTAAGAGCTGAGTTTTCTACTGCTGCCATTACTTCCACTACAGAAATCTTAAAAGCAACACAGCAATTTGCATTACTTTTCCACTGGATCAGATGTCAGATTGCTTCAGATAATCTCAATAGCTAACTTTTGTATCCCTAGCACTGTAAAATAGCTGAAAAAAGCTCAAACAAAATCTTTTATCTTTTCTAAGAGATTTTTAAAGCTTCCCACCCACCAGGCAGAAGATATGGGCTAGACAGATGCAGTAAATGGAGTAGAATCCTTACAGAACAGATACATCAGCTTTTCCTTAATCATAGCATCACTTGTGTGGCTCATTACAACATTCAAACAAAACACATACCTATAAATAGATCTAAAATTGTTGCTTAGAGCAACCAGCTCTGGTTAGATACAACTTCTACTTGGATGTTTCTTCTTTACCTTCTAAGCAGTAAACTTCTATCTGTTTTTCATAAAAATATTGAGAAAGGTGTTCCTATGAAATGTTTTTCTAAAAGAAGTGTTTCCTGTTCATGTAAAACAAGCATTCTCAAACTAATATCCAGCAGACATGACACTTCAGTTCTTCACTGTTCTTGTAAGATTGTGACTGTGACTCAAGGGTCAGTCTTTGACAGCAGAGCATTTTCATGCATAGGCAAGCCATTTGAGCTAGATACAATATGATATCTCTAGAAGTCCAAAGTTTTTTATTCACTTTTGAACATCTGAAACCCAACCTAGTTTTGCTAGGAGCCTTGCAAGGCATTTTATCAAAGAATCTTAAGAACTCTTTTAAGTTCTTATGACAACAGTCTCTTGTCAATATTTTATTAAGTATATATATATATATAAAATAAAAATATTGTACAGTTTTGGAGGTTTCTAAAAATTATGGGCAATGGGGAAAGTGTGACATTATGAGTCAAAAACTTTCCATAAGTATGCATAAGGAAGAGTTTCTATACTCCTAGGAAGAATGACTCAAAGTGAACTCAAAGCTGTAGTTCTGAGTCATAGTTGTGAAGTCCATAACAGCATTGGGAATAAACCCAGAAGATTGTCACGAGATAACCAAATATGGGTAACAAAAAGAAAAAAAATAAAATAAAGAGAAATAGGTTTGAACAATTTTCACCTACACTTGTGATCTTCCATATTTATTTTCTCTTTTCCTTTTTTTTTAGAGTTTTATAGTGTTTTTTTCTTTTTCCAAAATCATCTTGTCCCTTCTATAAGTAAATGTTTATTCTTATCACTTCTTTTAAATATCACTCCCATCTTTTCTGAGGGTTGCCTTGCTTTTTCTGTCTTTCTCTGACTTTCCTTTTTTGTTTCTTTTTCTTTCTTCTCTGCTAAATCTTTAGGCAACCACCTTGCAAGCCACCCAACTGTGCATATTACTCACTTTGAATTCATTGTAGCTGGAATACTTCCCAGAACCAGTGGGTGTATAGATGTGTTTATAGAAAGGAGAGGAGTGAATGAGCTCAGTATGTTTTAGAAGAAATGCCAGTTCTTTTTCCAATATTTCAGTGGCCTGTATCAGAGACAATAAGAATCAAGTTTCTTTAACAAATGGAAATCCATAGGGTTGCTGAGATCTCCAACATGAAAATAGAGTGTGTAACTGATCTTTGTTTCACTTTTAGATAAATAATTACTTTGCACACCACAGAAACTTGTAATCAACTAACTGTGCATGTGACACTCTTTATAACTTCTTACTTGACTGTTGCCTGAAACATACTCATTCCCATCTACCATTTTGTACTGTAAAAGAGTGAACTCACCAACAAAAATCAAAATCTGTTTGTAGGTGTTTACAAAGTAAAACATTTGTGGGCTTTGCCTATTGCTTGACTGTGTGACAGTAAACTATTTCCTTAAGAGTTTGTTCTACTCAAACTTAAACTTCTCTCCCACACATTTGGTTTGCCCATGCAAGTAATAATTACACTGGGGAAGGGAGACTGTCTGCATTCTGTGACATTATCTGAGGGGATAAGGCCAGCCATCAAATACACTCGTTTATCCAAATAATAGAGACATTTGCAATTCTCCTTGTAAATTATGATAAAGTAGGTGCTGAAAGAGCAGCATGGGAAGGCTTCTCTTATCGTTTATGAGATGTTTTAAAGGTTGTATCAAGTTTGATCAGCAACTCCAATTCCTGTTAGTGAATTCCATTTCTAAGTAATCATTTTTATTTCTTAAAATAGACTCCTTTACACCAGTAAACAATTAGTATTAAGATAAAAACAGGTGACAAAGATTTTTGCATTTACTGGGAAAATTGCAAAGCAGAAAATGCAGCCTGCAATCTAGACATTAAGCTGTTTGTGTTTATGCATGTACATTTGTTTGGTTTTCCTTTGTTACCATTTCTGTGTTAATGTGTGTAGCTGGTTTTGTCTACATTTTTTATTGTGAAAATTATTAAAATGTAGTATCACTATGTGAGACAACTACAAATTTCAAACTTTGTAGAAAGCTTTTTTTTTCCCTAAGCATCACATAATTGCAAAGGGTTAACAGGTGTAATATGAATTAAGTAAGATAAGAAATCTTTTAAGTCATGTGAACAAGCAAAACAACCACAGAAATAATGTCTGCTTTAAGTAAATGAAGTTACTGGTAAAGAATCTTGGCTGTTAGCACAGTAATACTGTCCATTTATTACTCTGGAAAAACTAGTCTGGGAGCAAGTCTGTTCAAAGTTATGCGTATTCTACACTGTAAAATCACCATCTAAGTAAACAGACATGGTAAAAAAAAATTCCTCTGACAAATATTAACCTAACTTTGAAATATATGCACTTTGTCATTTCCCAGTGTATGCATTCATGCAATTTACACACTCAGTCACTAATAAGTGATGTTTAACAGTGATACTTTCTTAATTATAACACACACACACACTTAGAGGAAAAGGTTATGAATTTCTATAACAAGAGTTGAAAAAAGATTGGGTTTTCTTGCTTTTTTGTATGTTTTTAAGATGATTTCAAGTTCTGGTTCAGCTGTAACTAAAACCTTCCTGGATTAGATCAAGAAACATTCATTACCTGACAAAGTTCATTCCCACCATTTTTAACTGGTTCATATCAACAGAAAGAAATATATCTGGGACATTAATAAAGGCTGATATTGTGTCAAGAACATTTCTGTAACTAACACTTATGAGAAATTTAGAATATTTCATTCATGCTATTTAATATGAGAAAGTGGTGATAACTGAGAACAAGTATCACAAGTCTCATGTTTTGAGACTGCTTTATTATCATAATGCTGAAGCTGAAACAAAGCCACGGGCTTTTAAGGGATTGGAATGTATCTTAAGTGTATGTTACAACAGTACTACAAAAGTAGTATTTTTACTAGATAAGAGCATCAGAAATGACATACTGAATAAGACAAAACAAATTACAAAGAAAATCACACGACAGAAAATAAGGAAATTAAACACTCATGGCTCATGTTCACATCAGAATTAATGCCATGTTTATTCAGTGTTTATACTTCCTTGATAAAAAGATAACTAATAAGAATGATCAATATTAACACAAGAAAGTGCCTTTTTTTGCAGTAGAACAAATAAGGAATGCGTATGACAGTGGGGTTATATTTTAGTTTACTGGTAGTGCTATAATATTCTAAAATTCCTCAATTTCACTAACATTGCATAATTCAAGTTTACCTCCTTCATATTGAATCTTTGCAGTGAAAAAACCTAAAAATGCCAATTCAACACTTCTTAGAGTTTCTGGCATAGACAAGATAACTGGAGCCAATTGGTACAACTCACACCTTGTTATTTTTGAAACTTTCAGTGCTTCAATATAGTTCTTATATCTATTCAACAGCAACCCTTCCAAAGGAATATATAAATACTCCATTTTTCTTTGGCTGGATGTCAGAAAGAGACGAATATTATTTTGAACAAGTTTTTGGAGCTGAGAAGATTTTAAATCAGTTTGTTTTCTATGTTACTAAAAATCAGAATAATTTTGCTCTGTACTATGTCATGGTCAGCTGTTTTTCATTTGACATTTCACCCTGACATCCTCTCTTCGGTTTGTTAATTTCTGAGAATAGTAGCTAAAGTTACTACCTCACAGGTTTACTTCCTAAAATATTTTCCACACTTTCTACTCAAATTCTGTCTACCCTGATGATGGTTTTGAGTTTTCCAGATGACACCTAAGCCTACTAGAAGATCTCTGTAGAAGTTCCCTGATACTAAAATGTTTTGAAATTGCCAATTTGTCAGGCTTCTGAGCAGCTGTTAGATCCTGTCAGCTGTCAGAACCTATATCAATTTTTATTCACTCACCTGAAGATCTTGCTATGGTCTTGGCAAGCATCCTAGGGTTCTAAAATCTGTTCCAGTAGGCTGTAAATTTAATGTAATCTACTAGATCAATTTATCATAGTTTCCTACTATTTATTTCTCTGTACTTCTCACATATGTCTAATGTTTTTTAACACAAGTCACGAGACTGTCTGTTGTTTCACTACTTTATTTGCTACTAGCTTCAAACTCATCAAGAACTGAACTGAATTCACAAGGAACATCTTCTGTCTCTTTCAACTTTTTCATTATGACATTTTCTTTTCTACCTGACAGGTCTTTCTGGATTTTCCTTTTGTCTGTGTAGTATATCAGAAGGTTCTTTGCTGGTCTTTGGTCTCAGTAGCAAATGACACTATTTTCGTGCTAATTCTTACATTGGTTGTTCTACAGATCATGGCTGAATATGATGAGTATCATCTTTTAAAACTCAACAAATGTTTCAAACACTTAGACATATGTTACTCCCGTTGCAATAGTTCTCAGAATAATTTATCATAAGCAATGAACTAGATATGTATTTTGAGTATCAAAGTATAATGCTGGTCACAGATTTATCCTCAGAAAATGAGTCTCTTTCTTCAGACTCCATTCTGTATCACATTGTGTGTGTTGGCTGCAGTTCTAGCAATGCAGAGCTGGGTTCAGATGCAGATTCAGACACCTTGCTTTATGTATTTGTAGTGTTGACATTTCTTGATCTAGTTGCTCACACATTTCTAGAACTAATTCAGCTTTCCTATTCTATTGTAATATCATTATGTTTCTGTATTTAGAGTGTTGAAGCTGTAAGTAGTTTTTGAGTTTGTGCCATCTATTTTTCAGTCTTTATTTCAGGCCATATTCACTGTTAAGGTCGGTGTTCTCCCATTACGTGTTACTCAGTCCTGCTGGAGGATCTGGAACTCCAATAAGCTATGGTAGTTAACTCTCTTAACAAACACTAAAAATGGGAAAAGATATTTCTGCTCATGTAGATGAGCTTTTTCTTTGTGATTTGCAATTTGTTTTTTCTTTTCTCTTTGAAAGTATGCAAGCTTTGAGGAAGCTGCCTGTCTAGGTGAAATAACCGCCCTTACTTTCTGCTCTACCACCTTCACTGAACAGGATAATTAATTTTTTTGTGGAATTAAGTTTGAAATATCTCCTTATGAAGTATGTTTAGCTTCTTAGATTTGGAATGCAACAATGATCTGTAAGGAGAAATGGCACTAATGAATATTTTAAATGTACTGATTATTTTATTATTGTTAAATAGTAATGATTGTTAAAACACACACTGGCCTATTTGCACAGTCTCAACTATAAACTAGTCTTCTAAAAGACATTTGTTAGTCTAAGCTTTTTTATTTCTGATATGAATCAGTCAGTTTTTATTAAATAATGAGTCCTCTTTTGGGATCTAGAAAGTCCTGCTCATTCTTAGCTTGACTGCCGTGATCTCAGTAATATTTCTGCATAAGTAAATTATATATAAGAGTTCTAACTTCACATTTTCACTGTAGAACTATAAACATTGATAATTGTTTCTAGATAGCTTATGACTTCCAGTACTTGCTCAACCTATCAGATCAAGATGCTGAGAAAACAAAACAAAACAAAAAATGTTGGTAGATTTGACTAATAGGCTTGGATATATCAATTCTTTACAGTAAAAAATTGGGTACTAACAATAGTTATACTTGAGATGTTGTTTGGGGCCAGTGTTGATTCACAAATGCCTAGCTGCAACAAATACATGACACACAAGACTTATATCTCAGTAGATTGCACCTTCTATCACTCTTCTTGAACATTAAATTATTAATGAGTTATTTTACTCATATTTGCTCAGACATCAGCCACACTGATGGGTAAGGAAAATGGAAGATCATTAAAAATTAGCAAAAATTATCTTCATTCTGAAAAAAACGAGCAAAAACATCTGTGAAGTTTTAAATAACATCTCTTGTGAGAGAAAGTAAATACTCCAAAATATAATAGCTACTTTTGTTTGTGTACTACTCACAACTTCTCCATCAGGATAGGAATGACAAGCTATGAGAGACAGTGGTTCAACTTAACTTCTTCGCAGAAGAAGGCAGATCTACACGAAGTCTCAACACTCAAAGGCTTCATTCTCTAAAGCTGCAAGCTGTCTTTGGATAGCTTCTATCAGGAATTTATTTTATTTAATAAATTATTAATAAATTATTTTATTTAATGTGCAATAGTCTCTTCTAATCTATATGTATGTTGATCACCCATTAATATAGTTACTAGTGAAAACACCTTGAAGCAGAGTACAAGATGTTAGAGAAAAATAACTGAAATAATGAAGCAAAAATAATCAATTATAAATGTAGGCTGCCAAAATCTCCTTAAAACAAAACATTTTTACTGTACCATGAAAGTTTCTAGGTAAACTGCTCTTTGAAATCAGTAAGGGGATTTGGTTTTAAATTCAGTGTTAATTTAGATTCAACAAATCCTTTAAAACTGTAACTGAACTTCAATGAATGGAAGAAGGAGAAGAAGAATAGTATTAATAATAATAAGGGTTAGAGGAGAGTTATTATATGAGAGTACATACTTAGTGTGGCAGATTAGAATAAGGAAGGTGGTATATGAGTAAGAAAAATGATGAGTAGAGGTTGCAGATCAGCAGAAGAATAAGACAGGGAGCTACAGTACTATTGCATTGGCCAAAGCCTCAGTAATGAAGCTAGTTGCAGACCCTTTTCTATGCTTCTCACTGCTCACTTAAACTCATTTCACAGGTTATCTTTGTTTTAATAATGAAGCATTATCAATCCTAAACACTAATATACTAAGAACCTCAGCAATGTAAGGTTTGTGGTTTTTTAAATGCTGTATTTGAGGTAGTTGTCCTCGTTATGTCAATCCTTTAAAAGTAATATTTGCAAGCATTCTCAGCAATGGTGTGGAGAGAAATGTATATATTTTTAATAAAAGCAGAGTCTGTTGTATTCACATGACTCTGGGAACTGGGCTTATTAGAAAAAACATCACATATCATGAAACTAGCAAAAAGATTGTTAGAGTTGTGCTCTTGTTTATTTTATTTCCAAAAACATTAATAAAAATGACTGTTAATCAAAATAAATGACAAGTCTGTCTGCACAATCTCAATGGCCCCTTAGGACATGCAGGAAAATTATTTGAACCTCAGTTAAAGGAAACCTCTGAGAAAACACTGCCTTAGAGGATTCCACTTCAGAATAAAGGATCTTACTTTGGACCTCAGTATCAATATAGGTTACTTGAAGTTTCATCTGGCTTCTTAACCCTTTCTTGTAATTTCCAATATTGTGAAATACAGTTGTTTTCCATTGTGAATGCATTTAGTGAAATTCATGTTCTTTCTTCAGTTCTAAAGCTCTTCCTAAATTAATATTCTGAAGTTACTAGAATCAGAAAGGAAAAAGAAAATGGAAAATTTGCTTAATGATATACCTGATTCAGACCTCTTATTTATTTTGCATGTGTTAATATTTTACCTTTACCAAAACCAGTTGGTTTTGCATTACTTAAAATACAAGACATAAATTTGCTGTAACAGCACAACAGCATAATTCTTTGCTGTTCAAATGAGAGCTAGTAAGAATTGCTGTTCCATTACTGAAAAGAAAAACAACCCAGAGACTACAAAGCTCAGGACTAGCTACCAATAAGTTCTATAGAAAGAATAAGAATAAATAAGATTTATGAAGACTATATAATTGGTCAATTACATTGTATTCTGGTGCCAGAATATTCAGAATTTAAAGCATTATTCTTCTTAGTTTATGAAGGTCCATAGTGCAAGTTTGTAATGTTGTAATGGAAGCAAATAGTACCAGCTCTCAATAACTAGAATGCAGTGGAGAGACTCAAATTCATCTCCTGTCACTCATGCCTCAGAAAGAATTACAGAATCACAGAATTATAGAAAGGCAGGAGTTGGAAGGAACCCCTATGGATCATCTAGTCCAACCCCCCTCCTAAAGCAGGCTCACATAGATCAGGCTGCACAGGTTTGCATCCACGTGGGTTTTGAAACTCTCTAGAGAAGAAGACTCCACTAACTCTCTGGGCAGCCTGTTCCAGTGCTCCATCACCCTCAAAAGAAAGAATTTTCTTTCCTTTCAGAAGAAAGTTTATTCTTATATTTTGGTAAAATTTCCTGTGTTCTAGTTTGTTCACTTGTCCTGTCAATGGGCACCAGTGAAAAGAGACTGGCCCCATCCTCTTGACACCTGCTCTTTATATATTTATAAGCATTAAGAAGATGTCCTCTCAGTCGTGTCTTCTCCATGCTAAACAGCCCCAGGACCCTCAGTCTTTCCTCCTAAGAGAGGTGCCCCAGTCCCTTAATTATCTTTGTAGCCTTTACTGGACTTTCTCCAGTAGTTCCCTGTCTCTTTTGAACTAGGGAGCACAGAACTGGCCAAAATACTCCAGATAGGGCCTCACTAAGGCAGAGTAGAGGGGGAGGAGAACTTCCCTGGACTTACTGGCATGCCAGGATACCACTGGCCTTCTTAGCCACAAAGGCATGTTGCTGTCTCATGGTTAACTTTTTGTCCACCAGGACTACCAGGTCCTTCTCCACATTGCTGCTTTCCAGTAGGTCAACCCCTAACTTGTCCTGGTGTGTGAGGCTATTTCTCCCCAGATGCAGAAGTCCACACTTGCCCTTGTTAAACTTCCTGAGGTTCCACTCTGCCTAACTCAGCCTGTCCAGGTCTTGCTGAATGTCAGCATGGCCTTCTGGTATGCCAGCCACTGCTCCCAGTTTTGTATTGTCAGCAAACTTGTCGAGGCTGCACTCCATACATTCATCCACGTTACTGATGAAGATGCTGAACAAGACTGAACCCAGTACTTACATGTGAGCAACACTGCGAGCTACAAGCCTCCAACTAGACTCTGTGCCACTGGTCACAATTAGGGAACATGCATAGATTTTTGAAAGGGTCCCAGTGCTGTTCCTAAAAAAAGGAATGCTCAGTCTCATGTGCATCAACCAGCTGATGAAAAAGGACTTTAAAACCAGATTAAACTGTGGTTATGTGTCTGGTCCAAGGAGTCCTCCAACTTGACGTTGGTGCTCTTCAGTGATCTCTAAACCCTTAGCTTTCTGCTTATCTCCTAACCCTGTGCTGCACACTTCTAGAAAGCATTCTTCCATGTCAATACAAACACAGTCATTATTTCTTATGCCCTTTAGACTATATCAGGTACTGTCAGCATCAATGTCCTAGTTGTCAGATTTTCTAAGGTTGCCTAAGTACAAGCAACAGGAAAGAAAGACTTGAAAATGTACAACTAAACATGGCATGCTTTAAAGAGCAAAAATAGCATTCTGAATGATACACAATAATTTCTGGAGCACAGATGTCAGATGGTTTCCTTGTGAAGTTCCTTCCTGTGCAGACAGCCAGTACCAGCTTTATAAAAGATGTAAACCCTCTCCAAGTCCTCAGAATATAGTTAAGCAAATTTAGATGCTGCTTAGTTTCTGTGCCAGACCTTTGTGTGGGAAAAAGCCCTACCCTTGAAAGTACTGCCTAATGCTTTCTTGCAGCCCTATACTGCACCAAAACACCAGAATGACATTGTGATAATATGAATGTGAGCTGACAAAACAAGAAATAACTGACTGGTAAAGTTTTCTTCATGGTAAAAACATGTGGAGGGGAAAAAAAAGAAAGAAAAGGTATCATTCTCTGTTGCAGCACAGACATCTAATAAAAGAAACCAAATAAAGAGTGAACCCCCCAAAAATCATCTATTTAACCTGCACAAGCAGGAAGAGTTTGGTGGGGGTTTTTTGTTTGTTTTATTTTCCCATTTCCTTATAATTATGATTTATCATTATTCGTGATCTTTCTTCAGACATTTTTGCTATTATCCACCCCTGTTCTTGCTTCAAGCAAAAATCCTAGTGTATCTTAACAGATGTCATACCCAGTTTTCACATCCACCTGCAGTTTGCCAGGAACCTCAAAACATACACCAAATGTAATTGACTTCTTTTGTTTTCAGATACACAATATTCTGTTCTTCTTTTTATTCTTCATCCAGCAGTAATAGATGCAAACTTATAATTCTTATCCTTTATTAAATTTAATTCATTGAATTATCAAAAGTTTATTAAATTTCTTGATACCTATCCCACAGCAGCTTGCCTGTTTTATTTCTGATTTTGTACTATTTCACAATTATCTGATGTCACATCCACAGGTGTATGCAGACCAAATAGCACATCTAATTATTTTAACTTTGAAAGGTTTATATTCTCAGTAATTATTGAAATTTCAAGTTTTAACATTCTTGTTTTAAAAGTACAGAATTGCAGTGTAACCTCTTTCAGGGAGGGAAAAGAATTGCATGGTGAAGCTCTCACATTTAACTCATATCTTTTTCATGTAATTAATGTGACTACCAATGGGGTGGAGGTGTGTAGTGGAGTCTCTGTTACATTTTATTTATGACATATGATTTTGTCTTATTTTTTCCTCTTTTGGCCTTAGATAAATAACAGGTATGTGTTTACTGCAGTTTTAATTCTCTTGGAATTTTTTGGAGGCAAAAGAAACCAGACAGAGATAATAACAACACTCATAACTCAAACATGCATGAAACAGGATTCTTCAATGTAAATGGCTGACCTGCAAATTTTTCTCAGAAGTTGCTTAGATTCTGAAGGAATTTGGTCTTGCTTTTTTCTTATTGTTATTATTTTTGTATTTATTTATTCCAAAAGCATTCTTGTTCCTTTAGGTAATTTTACCCCAACACTTGCTTTCCATACATAATATTCAACTTTTTTCTAGATTTCAAGTCTGCATATTTAAATTAAGCTTCCTTCTTGTTCTTGACCCATCAGAAATAAATTTCTTGGCAACAGACACTGATGTTTTAAACACATGGTGGGTCACACAAAATAGAGAGCTCTGGGAGAAATCAAAGCTACTTGCTCAAGGACAGACACCATTCCCAAGGACAATTAGTAACAACACTGGTCAATACAAGTATTTTATTTGCTATGCAGAGTTAAACCGTTGTTATAGATCCCTTTGAAACACAGAACACTTCAGTACTTAAAATACTTTATAACAAGTTTCTAATACATTTTAAAATTATATATAGATAGAAGAGAGTATCAAAGATCCACCAAGATACAAACACGTCTTTTCTAAAGTAACAGTTAAGACTTGGAAGACAGAGCAAGGAGTCAGGAAGCAATGCTAGAGAGCATTGACTCATGTGTTTCTACTACATAGTATACTATATACATATATTCTAAATTCTATAGATTTCTAAGTCTTATTCCTCTGTCTATAGACCTTATCAAAACATCACTGCTCAAAAGAACTGGGCATGAATGAAACCTGTTCACTGTACTTTCATAATGATATCTATGCTTTAACTGTGTTGTGGTTTTGATTGACACCTGTGAGCCAAAATTCATGAAATATTGTAATAATTTAGAAACAAGAACACAGAGTTAGGAGTTGCATGAAACAGGTATATTAGCATAATGCTAATGCTGTCCTCTGGTCATTCACTTGTTTCTTGCTTCCAAGGGGGATGATGTGCACCCTTTACAGTAGAACCCACCTCCAGCCTTACAGGAATCAGCAAAAATGTAATAGATGTTTGAACAGCTTAAACTCTGCATTTTCAACTCTCATCAACAAAGTATCAAATCAAAATGGCTTGCAGATGGATTTATGTACAGGTTGTTACAGATTTAAGGAATCAGAATGAGTCACAAGATTGATACATAATTTTATTTTCACATAGCACTGATACATAGTACTGATACATAGTTTTGTAGATATGCTGATGGAAATGATGAAGTATGATGTAACTCTGTACTATAGTTCAGTTGATGGGATTTCTAAATGTTTTAGTTATGCAAACATAACACTGAAAAGAGTTATTATGCAGAAAAAAATCAGGCAAGCCAATTATAGACAAATCTAGAATATGGCCTGGTAGCACAGCCCTTTGAGCAGAAGGCACTTAAAAATACAAGTGGTCTTCTCTGGCCCAGTTACATAGAAAAGATGAACCTCTCATCCCTTATATGCAGACTTAAGAGCACATATTAGATGTCATTATTGAAAATGTACATAGTTGCAACAAAAAGCCTGGATGATAGAAATGTATGAGGTCAAAATTTGTGAGCATGTTACCTTCTAGTAAGCATCTATCAACATGTGGCTGCATTCCTGTAGCACTCAGGAGGTGAGATCTAAAAAGTAAACTATGTCATACATTATTTATTTAAAATTACTAAGAAATAATGCTTTAACCAGTAGCATTTCATCTTCACACTGAATTCTAACATAAAAGTCACTATTGAGTGACTTCTGAGGGTTTATTTTGTTTTGCATTTGGAAGAGACACAGGATAACTTTTATATTTAATATCTTGAATTAATTGAATTGGTTACATCTGGCTATCAGCAAGAAAATGGGGGAGGCGAAGTGTGAAAAATTGCCATCTTTCACAGCTTTAAAATGTTGGCTCTGTTGTCTGGCATAATTAAGTCAACAGTCTGCTGGTCTGTTTCCAGGCACTTTGACAACTGTTCTCTCACTGCCACCAGTAAATTAATAGGACTGTGCTTTTCCCAAGGGGCACTGTATGCAGAACGAGAATTCTCTTGTCCTTTGGT
The DNA here is from genome assembly GCA_013399015.1 of Galbula dea. Lineage (NCBI taxonomy): Eukaryota > Metazoa > Chordata > Aves > Piciformes > Galbulidae > Galbula > Galbula dea. The sequence goes on along the minus strand of VWZX01004113.1, from coordinate 606,421 downwards.
CTGCTGCTGGTGAAGTGGTGAGGGGTGGCAATGCTCAGTAGGTAGGAGCTGTCAGGTCATTTGCTCTATTATAGTTGGACCATTCACACTATTATAACTGGATGTGATAACACTTATACCCTTTATCAACAGGGGTTTATTGTATCCCAACAGTTAGCATTGTTTCTAAGGTAATAGACAACAGCTGTGAAGAGAATATTTTTGCCACAAAACAAAACAAAACAAAAAAAAGAAAGAGAGCCTTTTTAGGCATTTGCAAGTTGTTGGGAGTGTTAGAGATGCTTGATATCCATCAGGGTTTTATACAAGCTCATAAGATTTAATAAAATGATTTATTTCAGTTCTTTTTTTTCTGTCAGCTTTGGGTTAAATTAATTCAAGCACTAGCAGCTTTCACCTGATGTTGGTTTTGGTTGGTTTTTGGTTTTGGTTGGAAGGGCAGTGAGGCACAGAAACATGTTGTCCAAGGAGGTTGTGGGTGCTCCACCCCTGGAACCATTCAAAGTCAGGTTGTCTGAGGCTCTGAGCAGCCTGATCTGGTTATAGGTGTTCCTGCTTGCAGCAGAGGGTTAGACTAGATGACCTCTAAAGGTCCCTCCCAACTCTAACCTTCCTATGAATCTATGATTGTGTGATTTGAGTGTACAGGGTGTCACAGGACTTAAGATACAACTAAAACTGAATATTAAGCACAGTATATCTAGAGCACTGACCTCAGAAAATACAGCATGGTTGATACTGTAGCTGCAGGGAATTACACCTGAACTGCTCAAAGACAAAGTTTAGTATTTTTCTCTTTTTTTGACCTTAGTCTGGGTTTCAGAGCTGAGGTGATTTTCAGTGTTGGCAGGAAGATAGAGATGGTGACATCATTGAAATTTATCTCCTGACTTAACTCTCCAAAGAGGTCAAGGAATTGAATGACAGTCTCTGACAGAGTCCAATGGCAAACCATGAGAAAAATTGGTATTTAAGTCCTCAAAGCAGAACCTTATCAGAGGCTCTTAATTCACCTTCAGGCACTGTGGCATTAGCAAACAGCTCACAGCAACTTGGGCTATAGCTGGTTCATGGTGATGTGCCATTCTATTTATGAGCTGTTCATTTCAGCCAATGCAGAGAAACTTTTGCTGAATGGAGAAGTATTTGCTACCAGACACAATTATTTTAGCAGAACGTTAATAATGAAAAATCACAGGAGCTTGGAGCCACACTCCTTAAGCATACTGACATTATGTAATGCTAATAACATTATTTTCCAGGCTAATACCATTATGTCAGAGCATATCTAATATGTGCAGTTGAAACTTGCTATTTATTCATCATTTGCAGCAAACCCTAAAGAAAAGCTAAAAGCATCCACAAGATTAATTTAGGTTTACCACAGAAAAAACAAATTACACGTGCATTATTTACCAAATTGCTGGAAGAAAATTTCTGAGATGTTGGAACTTAACATATGAAGAACTTAGGAAAATTAGTAATGGAAAATGTTATATTCATTCAAAAAAGGCTTTTACATAATTTCTAAACAAACCTAACCATTTAAAATTTTCACAATAGAAAACTACCAGGTCTGTGATGAGCTAGGATATGTGATAAGCTCCCTGTTTAGCCACAGACTAAATCATTTGTCCTGTCTTTGAATCTTGCAGGGAGAGTTGCCCAAAGAAGCATGCTTTGTTTTCTTTGGTAGCACTAACATCTCCCTCCACTACACAGATACAGAAATAGCTGGGCCTCAGCAGAGGACACTAGAGGAAGCTAGATGGTGATATAGCTCTTAAGGGCACAGACCACAGTAACCTGGCCCTCTCAGTGTCAGTAACCATTAAGCTTGACCTTGTATGCACCTTTTGAGAAGAACCACTCTACACCTAGTTTGACCATGCATGAATAAATGATGTCAGAATTTTCATCAAGTTGTTAAAGCATGTCTAAATAGACTTTCCAGTCTGTCTAATTCAGAGGAGTAAGGGAAGAGTTACTTTTCTCATTGAATTGCCAGTAAAACATATGGCACTAAAGCTCCTGTAAAATCTAAAATGTCATTAAAATTCTGCTTCCACTGTTCTGGTAGTATAGCCTTTTAGGCCACAAAAGCCATGGAAGCTTCTGTATTTGAATACAAGTTCTAATGAAAAAAGCAAAAGAAAGAAATCTTTTCTAATCAAAAGGGATATGGCAAATGGACAAAAACCATTTCCTTCATTTTCTATGCACCATGTAGCAGTTTTCTGAAATTAGACCTCGACAGCCATATGCTTATTTAATAATAGTTTACATGTCATGAATAGCACCCAGACTATATCTACAGTGGCATTGTGGTTTTTCTAATGCTTTTTGTGCTATTCCTTAAGTTTGCATTTGAGTGGACACTGAGAATATGGAATAGTTGGTCATATCTAATAATCTTAATGATACACACATGGTTCTTTATTTTGTGCCCTCTTGGAAATTTAGAAAGATACTAGCTACAACAGTGAGTAATCTAAAAACAAAGTATTTAGAAAGCAACTCAGGAAATAACATTTTCTATAATTTTCAGGTAAAGCAAAGCAAATAGTGTTGCAAATCTTGCTATCTGACAGACAGACAGATTAACTATTACTTTTGAAAGCAAAAAGCTTTCATCCAAATTTAAATGCTCAGAGTTGATTTAATTACCCCTACATGACATAATTGAAGTATGTTACACAGCCTCTTCTTATTCATTATTGTAATAAGCAAAAGCATTTTATCTAAGCAAATTAAATGTAGTTAAATATAATCAATTTAAAATATAACAGTGTTGCTTTATTTTTGCATAACAATTGCTCTTTCTTATATTTGGAAAACAGAAATTATATAAAACCTCCATTTTTATAATGGTTCACAAAATAGCTTAGTAGCATTCTAAAATTTGTAAGCAAATCAAAAGGAGGAGGATGATATAATTTTTTTTATATTAAGATTTTAATCTAGCAAATATTGCATGCAATTTGATACTATTTCTGCTAAGTCTCCTTTAAGAAAATAAGTGTCTTTTATTTAGAAAAAGGCAAAAGGTACTTTTTTTTTAGTAATAGGTAAAAAGTTCATATTGGTGTATAAACTCTAGGTTTATGCTAGTTCATAAATTTTTAAGAAAAATTAAAATTTTTCCAAATTGCACCACTTAAAATTTATAACTATATATAAAATATGCATCATACTGTGTTCATGATAACTGTATACTTTAAACATAAATGTATCTACTGTCATCCCACATTTTTCAGTGTTATTACTTGTAGCAAATAAAATCTGTTACCTCACCTCCCTCCAAAAACAGAAACAAACAAAATCTTCAAACCAGCACCAATGAGAACTCTGCAGTAAAGCTGTAAGCCAGATTCTAGGAATGGGAGCCAGACATTCATAGATTTAAATGCAGGCTTGCAGGAAGACATTGTCATTTTCATTTGAATGGAATTGCAGTTCTTCATTATCTGAGAATATAATAATATTTTCCTCTTAGCAGGATGTTCTTTGTTTTCCTATATATATTGTAGGGAACATTTATTAAACTGTGTTCTTTAAGACTTCAGTTTAATGGAAATCATCAAGTAAGTTTATTTTTTTAATGCATTTTCCTTTTTCCCATTGTTATCCACCACGTGTCTGTTTATTTTCCCAGCCTTTCTCATTTCTTCTAATCTACCTTCAACCTGATGATTTAATACTTCAGCCTGTCTCAGAAAAGGTGAGAAATCAAGGGCACATCTGGTTTATTAGCTAAAATTACCCAAACTCATCGAAAGATCTTATTTAAATTTTAAACACTTTGGTGCTCATATTCTCAGTATATGTTGCACTGCTTCTTAAGTTACCTCACAAAAAGGTAACTTAAGAAGCGAGTCAAAGGTTATATTCCGTTAGCCTGGCAGTCATGTACTGCTGCAGTCTGTCTCCACAGTGACACCTACGGGATGCTCTGTATATCACTAACTCCTTCATGTCCCTGTCTCGTTGCTAGGCTGTGTTTATTGCTTTACTCTGGTGGTTATTTATGTAACCGCCTTGGATTCTTCCTATCACCAGTTGATTCCTCAGATAATAACAGGAAGACAGTAAGTTTTAAATCCGAGCAAGTAAGCATATTTTTGAAGGCTAGAATGTGCTTTCTTTGGCTAAAAGAGTGTCTGAAGATTTGGGGTACATCCTGCCACATTTTGGCTAGAACATGCCAAAAGGCAGCCAAGAGTTTTCATATGGGATATTGTAATTAGATGCTAATTACATTTCACTAATTACATTTGAGCAGGCACCCAAGGGTTATTCATGTTTAATGATTCTGTGGGTATCCTCCCTGTGACATATTTTTCCAGATTCTTTAAAACCATTGTCATTATCATTAATATGCATAGATATGTTGAACATGAACCTTTATAATTAATCACTAGACTGGAGTCTTAAGGAAGATGGCAAAAACTGTCACAATTTATCATTGTTCTTTAGAAAAGCATAGGTATATGTGAACTCTAAAAATAGGACAACACATGCTAGGAGCAAAGTTAGTCCATTCACACATCAGAAAAAGGAGATCTGTAGTGTGTGAGACAAAATCCAAAATAATGCTGGCAAGTCAAACAGGTAAAAGAATTCCTGTCTAGATTATAAAAATTAGAAGTTTTTTCTGCTCAATTAATAGTTTATATATTCGTATCTTAGGGGTTTTTTTCTATTCTACACTTTTCAAAATTTCTCTATTGGCAGATCTCCTTTCAGCATATCTCTTTAGCAAGACCAAAGCATTTCCTGAAGTCTAAATTTTCTAATGAGAAATTGCTCATTACACACTTACAGCACACTGCAGAAGACCTGGAAGTCATCCTGCCTTTCTTGGGATGCTTCCTGAAGCTCCTAGGAGAGCTCAAGCAGCAACTGACTGTATATGTTATTATTGGTCACCTCTGTTGTCCAGGGACCAGTTGTAATGGATGACACCTTGAACTGCATATTGTTCAGGGAATGCAAACTACTTTCTCTCTAAATTAAATACCATAACCAGCTTGTTTTGTAAAGCTCATGTTTATATTTTTTGTTCTCTTGCTCTTGTCTCTCTCTCTCTTGTTCAAATTATTCTCATATTCCTCTCTACAGAGTTGGACAAATTTAAGAGCCAACTAATTTGTCTTTCACCCTGCTTACTACAGTCCAAAGGGCACAGGTGAAGAAGATTACCTTGTTCTTTCATGAGGTAAAAAGAGATAGATGTGAAACCTCTCAGAGTAGGAAGGGAATTGACCTCAGACTACTTTTCTCCCCAAGTAGTCTGGCTGATGGGAACAGAAGACCGGCTGCCTCTGTTTTGTAAAGAAGCAAGCAGATTTTTATATCAGCTCTGAAATATAAATTTTAAGAAATTTACATGGTCTCATCTTGGTAATGTGACTTGAGCATCAACTGGTGAGAGAGAGACCAAAGCTGGATGTGCATGCAGCACCCAAACCTGTTCATTTTGAGAGGGTATCTGCCTTTCTGACAAGGTTGTAAAGGTTGCTTAGAGTGTCTATCAAGGAGAGAAAATATGCAGTCATAAGGAGAGGCCTTTTAATGAGAAGAGGTTATAGGTCAGCCATTCCAGCCTGGCACGAGACCCTTATATGGCCAGTCCTGCCACAGCCAGGGGGAACAGGAACCCCAGAGATGGGCACAAACCTTGATGGGGCTGCACAGGGCAGATCTAAACCACTACAGTTAAGAAGGATCTTTCCTCCAAAAAAATTTCAGGTAAGTAATGTTAATGTTAAAAGTGCCATGGCTATCCCTCGGACAAAGCCCAAATTTCATGTACATTTCTGTTTTCAGCTGTTGCCTGATGGCAAAACCAAAAGGCTTCTTGTTTGCCTGCAGATCCCCCTCTGAGGGTGTTGCAGTCACCTTGCACTTGGCAAGAAGAATTTAGCCACCTGACTGGTATGGCTAGAGGCAGCACCTCTCAGCACTCCAGAGAGTGCAGACAGGGATTGCTGCTGCATATAACCATTTCCTCTGGGAATCTGCACCTCATCCCTAAATATTTCATAAGACCTATAGTCTTTCATCTCTATTGTTCTTCCAGATTTCAAGGAAGAGAATATTCTACACTCCTTCTGTGGACAATTAATGAAAAGTAGACTTCTGCTAGCTGATGGTATCAAGTACAGGTCTGAACTTACTATTAAAAAGTTTGTGAATAAAGGGAAACAGATACCAGGATGTTAAATATACAGTGAGGTACTGTACATTTCCCTTACATTTCAAAAAAATAATAATACATTTTTGAGATAGGTGACCAGATATCTGTTTGCAAGAAATTCACAGATACAAAAAAGGAAAGGGTAAAAGAAACATTTAGTTTCACTATACAGTAGATAATATTCATGTTGTTTTAGAATGGAAGTCTTCATGAAAATATTAATTAAAAAAAAAATCAACCAACCAAAACCCAAATGAAAACAACAAAAAAGCCCACAAACAAACACCAAACCTTCATATAATCTCAAGTAGTATTGATATTATTTTCTAGTCTTTTTAAACTTTGAAAGCTTCAAGGCATTAGACAAAGCTAAAATAAATTGCATCACTTAAAAGCCATTAAAAAGGAAAGAGAGAAAATAATAGCTGAAAAGGAAGAACTCTTAGAATGAGAAGCTTATATAGGTGATTCCATTGACATTGATGATCTTCTACAGCTGTGGATGCATGAGAGTATATGAGATCAGAACTACCTACTTTCTTATTTCAGATCTGTCCAGCCTGCTACAGGGACTAAGGTCTGCAAATAAAGGAAGACATTTTGACTTTTGATACTGACTCATTTAGATTTAAAATAATCTATAATACTTTATATGAATACTGTATGCAATATCATTTGCACTAATAACAATAGGTAGCTATTTGTTTGATAAACAGCTCTTTCAGAAAATGTGGCATCCAGCACAATGAACAACATACTTTCTCATCACTTTAAAAAAAGAAAAATTACATATATCATATTCAAGAATAACAGTCTTTTATTAAAATTCAGTAAATATAAATGATACGTTTAAAAATACGTTGGTTTGTTTTATTTCCTTCCCCTTTCTGCTTTATTCCCTGTCTTAAGGTAGATAAAGCTATTACATTTATTCTAACAGATTTGAATTCCCCTTAGGGCTTTTAGTGAGTAAGAATTGTTACAGTATTCTGGCTGTGTTAAAGTCAGATTAATAGCTTGGAGTCTCTGGGAAGAAGACCAAAAATATAAATTGTAATCAATTAATATTTATTACAGACAGCTTGTGGCTGCATAAATTTCCACTGCATATTAGACAAGTTAATATTTTTTCATCTTTTTTTACTGCTTTATCATAATCTTGGTAATATGAGTTTCAAACCTAATGGCATTAAATTTATTGTAATTTAGATGTTATATTAATTATTTCAAATAAACAATTGTGTGCAAGATGAGGGTGAGGCAAAAGCACATACATTGAGCTTCTCAAATCTCATGAGGTATCTTACAATCTCTTATAAATAGGAATAATCCCAAGTATGAACCAATGTGACACAGTCTCTGGCATGCATGGAAAAGCCTGTTTTGTTTTATATTCATTCTCAGTTAATTATATATTGACCCAAGTATTATATTTGTTTGGCTGACATTTGGTGTGCAAACACATTTTGACTGATTAATCAAATTGTTGATCAATCACAAATATAAATGACCAGCCAGAGACATATAAATAATTATAACTGAGTATAATGGGGATCTTGATAACACTCAAGGAAGCTTGCATTCATCAACTAAGATCTGATTCTGAATGCTTAAACTGGAGACATTCCTTTGACCACAATATTTACTTAACTTTCAGAACTAAGATTTCACTAATTGCTTTCAGATATAACAATAAACAAATTAAAAAAAAAAAAAAAGGAAAAAGTCTGTTATTTAAAACAAAAATCCTACTAGGTCTGCAAAGCACAATGTACAAAATACCTTTCAAGTGCTAGAAAACAATAACCATATCCTTGCTTGGAATAGGCATTTCATTCCTTTCTTACAATTCAGTATGGAAGGGATATGCCTGCTTTAAAACAAAGTTCATGAGCAAAATTTTTGTTCAGTTGGCTATTAAACATGCCTTTTGCTTTAAAGGTGTTCTGCACTCAAGAAAACACTAAGTTTGGAATTTGCTGTTTGGTGTTTGCTGTTTGGTGTTTGCTTGTCTTCTGTTTTAAATCAATTAATTACAAGTTTCTTTTTCCTTCCTTTGAAGAGTTTCTTTTGCCAAAGAAATGAAGAAACAAACTGGATGAAATTCCATGCTTGTATACTATGCTTAAAACATGTATTGACTTTAACTGAGCTACAGCAATTTATACAAATGGAAGACATGACCTTTTCTGAGCAAAGAGAAGTCTTTCAGATTTTTGACACTAAAGATGTTCTACAATTACCAGTTGCTAAATCTCTAGCAGTATTGAGAAGGTTCTCTGATCATACACTCTTAGATGACAGCAAGAATAGTTGAAGACTAGCTTCATTAGAAATTTTTAGCTTTCTCACCTTCAAAAATATAAAAAGTTAAAGGTAACATTTAGAGATGGATCTATAGTGATACACACCAATAATAAAAATGAGGAGATAATTCCTAAATTAGAATATACTACTCAAAAAGTCAAAAGAAAATCAAATTTGCTTTATTGTTTATGGGTAAGAATACTTGATTTGTTAGCTACCTTGTTCTATCTACTGACAACTTCTTTGATCTTAAAAATATGCATTGTTTGAGTTGGCATATCTGTGCTGTATATGGGCAGACCATACATTACCTATAAGCTCATAATGTCATAGAAGCTTCCTAAAACCTTTCAAAGGACATTCGCTCTTTTTTTTTTTTCATGCTTAAAATAGCTCTGTTATAAAAATAAAAGTGCTGAAAGTTAAAATTACTTGACTGTGTATTTTTAACTGTCCCTGAATCTAAGACAAAGGCATGTGTATCTGATTACCCTAACCTGCTTATTCAGAAAAGGCTTATGTATGACAGCACATTTCTTCAGACAATAACTTTGTCATTGCTGTTTCATAATCTCCTTTGATTTTCAATTTGTATTTATAGAATACAATCTCTTAAAGCTACCTTGAAGAGCAAAAATAAAAATAAAATAAATGAAGCTTAAGACTTGAGGTTTTGGGGGTGCAATTTATATACATATATATTTAATTTTTAATAACAAATGATTGAATGAGTAGAAACACAATTAGCCCTAAAAAGAATGTCTTTATGAATCAAATTCTGCAGTGTCTTAAATTTATGTAGATCCATCAATTTAAACTGTTTAGTTTTGCACTAATGAAGAATTTGTTCCATTTTTAAAGCATTCATTGATATGTATAAACATTGGAGCTGGTTGCCTGAAAGCAAATGAATCTAACTTTTCATTCACCAACTACAGAAGTGGAAACACTCTGTGACATTTGTAGTCTAATTGTCAAGTTTTGTTGTAGTCTAGATTCTTATTTTACTGTCTTGTTTTCTTACTAGTGGTCCAACCCAGCTTAAGCAAATGCTAATACATTATATCCACTTTATATCACTTTTGAACTTGTCTAAATCTGAACTGTCTAAGTGAAGAACCTGAATTTCCTTGTCATATATTTTACAACAGAAAAAAAATGATAAAAAATGTTCTGGATGTCAAAGGTCTAGAGGTTATTAGTAAGAATTATATTTGTTATTTCTGTCAGCATGCAGAAGGGCATTACAATTCTCCAAAAACCAGACTGGGTATTGCCTCACCCAAGATACTTTCAGGCTAGCTACCCTGGAGGTGATGAAATGAGAGGGAAACAAGAAAGTTGTGTGGGAGCTGTAGGAGGAAAAATGGCAATAACATCAATAAGATTATGCTGCATGATGTAGTAAAGAAGAGGGTGTTTTTATGACTAAATATGTGTGTGACTTACATGTTTTATAACTCCTAATTACTCAATAAATTACCATATGCTCTCTTTATACAGAGAGGAAGCAGAAGAAAAAATAGTTGGAGATCCAAAACCAAGCAGTCAAGATTACATAAAAAACACATTCAGGATTTTGACTATAGTCTGGCCAGAAAATGTCAGAACATGAAATATTTTGGAATAATGATATAGTTAAGAAATCAAAAACTCACTTATTTTTTAGGCAGTTCTATATTAGGTAAGGGTGCAATTAAGTATATATGTGTGCTTGTGGACTAGCATGATCCAGGCACATTTTTTTAACTTGGATTTGACCTCATTGAAATTATTATCTTTTTCAAATTATTATCCTGACACTGGCTAGTGTTGAAATTAAAGACCTGTCAGCCTTGCCATTATAAATGCCGATATTTAGGAGTTTATAACTCAGCTGTAAAAATTTCCTTCAGGCTCAAAGTTGGCAGTGAAGGCTATAAACCAGAACTGATTTTTCCTCCCCCCCCAAACCACTAAAAAGTATGTTTGGACTAAATCTGAGCATACCAGGGCAAAAAAAGTACAAACATTAAGTACTTTCTTTTTGATTTTTTTTTTATGTCTTGCATAAAACTTAAGAACAGCTTTTACCACTTTGTTTTATTTGCTGGGTTTTTTTTTTCTTTCCCTTTTGTTGAGTTTACTCTTTATAAGACATGCTGAAGTGACATACCTGAATGGTAACACCTTCCATTTTCTTGCAGAGCAATTCTTTCATAGGAAATGGCAATCTGAATATCTCTACAAATACATCTTTGTCTTCCAGTAGCTTCAGGGATCATGAATTTTTAGTGATCTAGAAGCAGACTAACAGCAGATTATTTGTAGCAGCAGTATTAATGATATTATTAATGCAGGTTATATCAAATTTACATAGCAAAATAGTTCTCCACTTGAAATATTTAGATGAATGGAAGTAGAACTAGAATATTTTGACTCCTCTGTTACTTTAGTGATCACACGATATTATCCTTTTCACAACCATATTGACTTTTACTTTAAAAGTTGGGGGTTTGGTTTTGGTTTTGTTTTGTTTTCTTTTGTTATTTGTGTCTGCTCTGCTTTCAGAAAGCTGTCATGGTACAAAATCTTTCTACTTATTTCGACCTATTCATGTTTATAGTTCATTCTTTTATGCAGCAAGTCATTCTTTCTCTGACATTTAAATTTCTAGTACAGTTATAGAGATTGCCCATACTTGTCTCAGAATGCAGTTTAGGATCTTGACTCTGCCCTGGTTTCATAGTTTCAATTATTCATGATCATCATTGCAGAAAGGATAAACAAAAAAGCTTCAAACTAGGGAATATAAAAGGACACAATTGAGGGAGTAAATAATGGGATTCTTTGGTGTTATTGGTATCTGTGGAAGGTAAGCTGGCAAATCTTATTGGTTCAAAAGCAAGTGGAAAATAAATTCAGGAACAACAAGTGAACAACTTATTGGTTCAAAACAAGTGGAAGAAGCTCTTGTAGTTGTGGAACTTACTGCTTTGTGGAAACTTTGCATAGTAATCTCTGTCTAATCTGTCCTAGAAAACATAAAAATCCAGGAGTGTTTGTAAGATGAAAGAAGAAAGGAGACATGGAGTGAATGATTAGTAATATGTAGAGGTATACACTGTGTCCACTAATAGTTCTACCATTTGAAATAGGATTTTCGTTTGCTATTTCCATAACCATATTGTTCTGTTTATAGTATACAGTAGTATCCTATATCCATGCTCCACTAAAGTGATTTTTGGAAATTTGGAATATTTCTTTATATCATCTGTATGTGCAAAACTCCCTCTTTCCTCAAATTTACAGCAAAAAAGCTTTGTACCAGATAATCACAGTTTAATGGTTTCTCACATACTGATAGTAGTCCATAGGGTCACTTAAAGGGCTTAAACATTATTATTGACTATCCAGAGAAACAGTGCACATTATTTTTGTGTTTCTACTTTAAAATACACATTTGAAGTAGCAAACTAAATTAGGTGTAATTTGCCGGCAGGTTATCTGCTGTTTTAAAACACTGCAATATTAAAATAGAAATGAACAAGACTAAAATACAATCTAATTTATAGAGAACCTTATTCAAGAAATTTCTTTGAGATAAAGTCTTCTAAAAAACTTGTTTTGTATTTGGTAAGTTAGCTAGAGAAAAGATATTGCAACAAATTTTTACTTTCTAATTGAAGCAGAATTCAGCCTGAGTTTCCTCTTTATTTCTGGAAACAGCAATGCAAAAGTGCAGTTACAATGTCAGGGAAGGATTATCTCACAATTAATTCTCACATGGATGAAAGATCACTGATTGCTGCACTTCCTGTCATCCAGACAAATGTAAGAGTCAGATGGTGCTCTGTGAAGTGGTAGATTAAGAGACCTGTTTCCCTGCTTTCCCTGCACTGCTGGGAACAGATCTTACTATCTAAGGAAAAAGTTACAGATTTTTTTGAATGAAAAGTTGGAGTAGCTTCCTGACTTGTGGATTTTAGTTTACCCTTTTTGTTACAGAAATGTGCTTTGTAAGTCACATTAATTCATATCATGATCTGAATTCAAAAGTACATTACTCTAAATGGGTAGGTTGTATTGGTCTTGCAATGCAGCTTATAATTTAGAGCTATTTATTTTCTCTAAGTCTTCTTCAGTGCAGATTTGAGTATATATGTATGATGAACTGCTACTGGTTGATTTTATTTGCACATAAATCTATTTTCAACAGTGTGATGAATATTATTTCCTAGAACTTTCAAAAGAAGTTGATACTTTAGGCCCTGTAGCAACTAGTGTGCATCTCTGAAAGGCTTTTAGCTAGGCTCAGAATGCACTTTTAAACTGAATCACCTGGTCATCTCTTTGATTCACAGCAATCTTTGATTCACACGATGGCAATGCCTTGGAGCACATGAACTACATTCCTTATGAAGAGAACAAAGCCAGAAGATGCATTCCAGGAGTGCATCTATGCACAATAAGTCTTATTAAGTATTCAGACTACAAGAAATAATTCAAAGTAGTTGCCTTTGATATTGATACAGTATGGTGTGGGATCCTCAGCAACAACAGTTTCACCGCACAAATCCTCTCCTGTTGGTACTGAAGATACAAAGCCATAGACGATTAGAAAAGATGTCAAGCACCATGTAAAACTCGATATTGTGGTACATTACCTGTCTTGGCCAAAAACTACTGTTCAGCCACAGAGGTTAGGGCTGGTCAGAAGCAATAGTTCCCCTATTATGATTGTAAATGTTATAGAAAACTATTGAGAAGCTTGAACATCGTCACATTTAGGCTAGGGCTTCCAGGATTTGTCAGTTTTTGGTGGAGTAGTAGTTCTACAGTCATGAGAACAATGGAGCTGTCTAAGATTTTCAAAGTACCAAGGTCTCCAGTGAAACTGCAAGATAGCTTGAGTTTAGTCATGTTCTGGAGGCCTCACAAGTTTCAGAATAGTCAGGCTGGAAGGCAAATTTGCAGATTTCCAAAGTTTGCCCTGAAAGACTTAATGAACATCAATATCTGGCATGCCTCTGGAACATCCTCCAGTTTTAACCAGTTATTATCTACAATAGAAAACTGTGTGGACCTTGCTAATCATCTTTGTTGCATCGGAGCTGTGAATGGAGCTGACAGAAAATCAACAGTTTCCATGGTTTTGACATTTGTTTTTGTTCTTTTATGGAATGAAGATAAAATCTTTTACAGGGTTTTGTAAAGGAAAACAGTGTGGAAATTTAAATTTTTTACTTGTAACAGAAAAAAAATATTCCAGTCTTACTTTCTCATTTCTTTTTCTTATTCTCCTCTTCTGATGCCTTTGATTATGTCTGTCAGAGACCTATTCTGTCATTTCTCAGGGCTAAGAAACCATTGTATTACAATAGTCAACAGAATCAATACAAAATATGTTCCCCTTTCTTTTGAAGCATTATTCTTTGAAATACATTCTCTTCAAGTTTCCAGCCAACTGTAATAGTGAACATCATAACCTTGCAGGATAGATTTTATGTTAGTACTTCACATGAGGGGTTATGCAGCTATAACTTAAGCATTATATGATGGAATTTAATTAGGTCAAATATGAAGTGATAATATTAGAATAGTAAGTAGTACTTATCATGAAGAAAAGTTCCTTATTTTATAGCTGAAAAATTTATAGGTGCTCTTGGAAACCTTAACATCAGCAAGCATTTCTTCAAGAAAACTCTATAATTCAAACTATATAGAAGAAAAATTTATATATGTTGGCTGTGAATTTCAGCTGACTAATCTCAGAAAAAAGATCAACAAAACTTAGAAGGAATCTTATGCATTGGCTGCTAAAGACAGAAAGTTGATTTAGAGGTTGATTTTATAAGAAATACAATGAGTTTCCTTCCTGAAATTCGTGTGTATAAATATATCTCAGTGTGAACTTTTGCAAAGGAATATGATTAAACAAGAAGGTCACTTCCTACTCAAAAGACTACGCATCATCTAAGACACCTGAATCTCTTGAGTTAATTTTACCTATCTAAAAGTTACTTAAATAGCTTCATTAGTGTGCCTAGCGTGAACTTTATGGCTTTGAAGAACATTGGGTTACAGAGAGGTGTGCAGGTTGTATCAGTCAGTGATTACCAGGGAATGTCTTTCTTGACTTTCTTATGGAGTAGCAATTTGATAAGGAATATGTTTATTCACAAGCATTTCAGTTGATAGCCTAACTAAATAGAAACCACATGCCAATTTTGAAACTACTTGCTGAAGTAGCTTTAGATATCAGAAATAATTCTTTTCCTTTATCTTTTGTCTTTTTAAAATTTCATTTAAGGTTTATTCAGAAATTATTCCTTAAATTAGAATTTACAGACATACCTTTTCCTTCTAACACATTATGTTGTTCCCTCTCAAGAAACAGTGAAGTGGTTCTTCCACATACTCCTTAAACTACTCAGAAAAGCATCCACAGTCTAACAAAGGTATACCAGTACCAAAAGCACTACGTAGTACTTGCATTAGTAGAGTAAATACCACCACTATGAAAAGACTGATTTGAAATCCCCAGTCCTTTCAGTCTCTATGGCTCCATATACCAAAGAAGGCTGAAGGCAGATTTCTCACACAGTGTTACCCCAAGAAATTTGGGGTACTCATCTTCAGTGAATTGCATGGATCCTGCTATGAAAAGCAAAGATGTCACAGTCTTGCTCTCCAGGTAGCCATCTGTTCCCTAATATTTGACCTGAGACCTATTCAGGCAGATTTTCACATCTCACCACAGAGCAGAAAGCTAAAAATACAAATGAAAGAATAAAGTCAGACTTGAGCTCTGTCTCCTCACTTTCTGCTCTGGATACCTTGTAATCTGCCTTGCCTTTCCCTCTAAGGACAAAAAGTGAACATAACAAAGGAATGACTGCCTATGCTTTGAGCCTGGAAAGCTGCTCAGTCCTCTTCACTGCACAAGGTATAAATATAGCCACAGCTGTTTCTCTGAGACCTTTCTTTTCCACTTAAATCATTGAATTTGTTATTCATCATGATTGCACTACTCTAGGCTGCTCATTTCTTCTTTTTCTTTCTTCTTCCTTCTTTTTGTAAAAAGTTGTGCTTTTGTAGCATGACATTTGTATGCTTAATTTCAGATATTCTAATGCAGATTGTATCATAGTACTGGCGTTTTTTTTATTCTTTGTGTTTTTTTCTCTTTAAAAATGTGGCTACTTTTTCCTTTTTTAAATATTGTTAATTATATGTGCAGATATTCTACTGCAGTCAGAATATAAAGAATTCTTTGTATCTGCAGAAGACCTGAAAAGGACATAGTTTTAAAGAATTGGTAAAGCAAACTTAAAGGCTTCTCTTGAAGTATTGTAACTGTATTTTATTTATTGACTCTTGACAAGGTTACTCTTCATCATCTGGTTTCTACTTCCAATCCCTTGTTACAGGTGTCTCTGTGGCTTTATCATGTCACTGTATCTTTATTTTCTAATTCTCACTGTTGCCTGACTCATTTGACCAAAAAAACCAAATAAAAAACCCCAACCAACTAAATATAACAAACAAAACAACCCAACCAAACAAACATAACAACCAACAACAACAACAAAACCCAACCATCTTCCTTCGGAAAAAACCCAAACACACGAACAAACAACACTCCCACCTCCACTACTTATTCCCTAATCTAGTTGTATCAGTAAGGAACTTTTAAAGAATCTTTGTAGTCTTTATCTTAACAGAATCACACTTGGGTTTTTTTCTGCTTCACAGCTAGAACAAGATAAACACCTTCTGTCATAAACACATTCTGCCATTTCTATTGGGTTTACCGGGTAAGGTTTTGGTAACAAGGGGGCTGGAGGGGTGGTATCTGTGAGAAGAGGCAGAGTCAGTTTCAGCCATCTTCAAGACAGACCTGTTACCAGCCAAAGCTGGATAATTCAGTGCCATTGGTAGTGCCTCTGTGTCAACATATCTCAGAACAGGTCTGTGATAACATATTTCAGAAAGGGTAAAAGCTGCTGCTCAGAACCTGGAAGGGAGGAGTGAGAAAATGTGAGAAACAGTTCTGCAGACACCAAGGTCAGTGGAGAAGCATGGACAGGGAGTACTCCAGGCTCTGCAGCAAAGATTTCCTTGCAGCCCTTGGTGAAGACCATGATGAGGCAATTTGTCCCTCTGCAGCCCATGGAGGGTAATGATGGAGCAGATATCCACCTGCAGCCCACAACGGACCCCACGCCAGAGCAGGTGAATGTGTCAAAAGGAGTCTGTGACCCTATGGAAAGCCCTGGAGCTGCTGCAGCAGGCTCCTGGCAGGACCTGTGACCCCTGTGGAGAGAAGCCTGCCCTGGAGCAGATTTTCTAGCAGGACTTGTGACCCTTTGTGGGACCAATTCTGGAACAGTCTTTTCCAGAACGGCTGCACCCTGTGGAAAAGACCCATACTGGAGCGGTTTGTGAAGAACTGCAGCCTGCAGGAAAAACCCATGTTGTAGAAAATAATGGAGGACTGTATTCTGTGGGAGGAGTCCCAGTTTGGAGCAGAGGAAGAGTGGGAGGAGGAAGGAGCAGCAGAAATAAAACATTGTGAACTGTCTGTAATCCCCACTCGCCATGCCCCTCTGACACACAGGGGAAGGAGGTAGAAGAACTGAGAGCGCAGTTGCACCCAGGAGGAAGGGAGGGGTGGGGGAAAGATGTTTGTCAGTCTGTTCTTATTTATCATTATCCCTGTGTGCTATTAATTGGCAATAAATTAAATTAATTTCCCCAACTGAGTCTGTTTTATCCATGATGGTAATTGGCAAGTGATCTACCTCTCCTTATCTCAGCCCATGATCTTTTCATCTTGTTTTCCTCCCCCTGTCCTGTTGAACACAGGGAATGCTAGGACAGTTTGGTGGGCACCTGGCAGCCAGCCAAGATCAATCCACCACACTATTATCCAGATGGAGAAAGTGTATGTACTTAATGCATAGACAAATGACATAGAAAATATGCTACTAGAAACTTGAAATAGGAATCATTTCCCATCTATTTTTCTCCCCTATTTCTGTGGTTGCTTGTTAACATATTTATAAATGATAGATGGTGTATCTCTTTTTACAGAAGCAAAGCACCATATTTGATAGAAACAGGAAAAAATACAAGTTACACAGGCATAGGTTGTCAGAAAAACATAGGCAAATCCAGTTATGTTAGGAATATATTATTTTTCTTAAGTAGAAACTTCAAAATGAAAGCATACTGTTTACAAAAAAGGAACATGTAAATACAGCAAAACAAAATATCTGATTTTCTTCTTCATCCTAATCTCCACTCAAGTGTTCTTGACTGAATTTATGTTTATCCCAAAAAAGTTTTGTGAAGTGAAATACTACTAATGACCTTAAGTAACATGGAAACTGCTATTTCTTCTTTATTAAAATCAGTAGGATAATAAAAATGTCAGGAAAATTATTTTTCTTGCAGACCTAATCTATGGACTTAATATAAGGAAGTGTTCATGTTCATTTAAAAAAAACAAACCTTGCCAATTAATGTATCCCTATGTAGGTTTTATTGATTTAATTAGGATGTAGGCTACTTCTGCAGCTCCTTATAGAGGAAGCACAGACTTGGACAATATATATTTCCTATAAATGAAAATGAGCACTCAAACAGTAGGATATAGATTTCATGCAGTTACATGTGAAAGTATTGGTGAATTGTATAGATCTGTTACTTTAAAAAGTCACAACAGTAGTAATTGTATGGCGGCAGAAGAAGGCTACAACAAAATCTGATTCTTGCTTATTTGCGTAAGCCACAAGAAACCTTCTGGCAAAATCTTTTTTTTACTGAATTTTATAAAATTTAGCAAAATAGCCACATAAAATATATTTTACCTTATAAAGTAAAAAAGTGACTATTTAGGTAGTTTGATATTTTTATAGGAAATTATGGATTAAGATCATTTGCAAAGGACTCGAGCACTGAAGTATAAAATGTTAAGGTGTCCTGTGAAATACACAGATTTTGAGTAGCCTAGGAATGACACAGTAAGTAACCTTAGTAATCTAAGCTACTGAAAGCAAGTTAGCTGCACCACATGCAAAGCATAAAATACACAGAGAACATCCATGGGGCCAGACGGGCTGCACCCAAGGGTGCTGAAAGAGCTGGCAGAGGTGCTCACCAAGCCACTTTGCATTATTTTTCAAAAGTCCTGGCTGACTGGGGAGGTACCAGCAGACTGGAAATCAGCCAATGTTACCCCCATATATAAGAAGGGAAGGAAGGATGATCAGGGAAATTACAGGCCTGTTAGTCTGACTTCTGTGCCAGGAAAGCTGATGGAGCAGATCATCCTGAGTACACTTCTACGGCACTTGCAGAGCGGCCGGGGGATCGGGTACACTCAGCATGGCTTCAAAAAAAGCAGGTCCTGTATGACTAACCTGATCTCCTTCTATGATGGGGTAACCCGCTTATTAGATGAAGGAAGGGCTGTGGATGTTGTCTACCTTGACTTTAGCAAGGCGTTTGACACAGTTTCCCACAGCATTCTCCTTGAGAAACTGGCTGC